>CM021734.1:72060797-72278827 GCA_011075105.1 Heteronetta atricapilla | reverse complement strand
CTTTTTTTTTTTTTTTTTTTTTCTTTTTCTTTTATTTTATTTTATTTTATTTTATTTTATTTTATTTTTCCCTTTCATGAACCCACAAGAAACAGCTTCTGGGTCCCAAGGTGTATATATCACCAGTTGAAAATCACTCCTCCACAAAGCGTAAGTTTTTTTTTTTTTTTTTTTTTTAAAAAAAAAAAAGCTGTCAGACTTAAAAATGGCTGTTTATCTTGGTTTTCCTATCAAAAATACCAGGTTCAGATAAAATATTAATTTAGAAGATACTGCCTTGACACCAAATTAATGAAAAGTCCAAGGCATAACATCAGTTTCTAATGTAAACCCTTAACAAGTGAAGAAAAATAGGGTATTACTATTAAACTACCAAAACTTTCTACACAGGCATTATTTCATGGAAATTTTGCTAAATGTTGTTTAAGCCACTGATTGTTTGATGTAAAATCAATAGTTGACTTAATTTCTCAGCTAACTCCACCATGTCAGGCAAGTTTCATCATATGTTTTCAAACAGAATGACTTCAGATAAATCTGATTTTTAGTTAGCGCACTTACTGTATTTTAAGAAAATATATTCCAGCTGCTAATGACATGAAAACCGCAACTTTAGAGAGAGCGAATCGTGACTGAATGCAGCATCTCTCCACTGGGAACACCAATTTCTGTCCTACCGCTTCAGGCATTTCCGACTGCAGAACTCCTCCAAGTCCTTCCTGAACACCTTTACAGGAAAGATTAGACAACCATTTATATATAGCAGCAGTGCCATGAGCTCTCTGCAAGGCGAAGAACTCCCCAACAGCGGGATCTGTCTCAGACGAGCAAGAAAATCCGCCCAGTTCCACCCAGGAGAGGGCACTGTTACACCTGGCCACAAAACCGGACGTGGCCACGGATAGGAGGAACAGGAAAGTTGAGATGACGACTTAAAAACTCGGTCAACTCGCACAACCAGTTGGTTATTTTTATGATAAAGCTAATCTTCGGAATGAGTTGAGTCACCTGGACGCTGCCACAACAGGAACTCAATGTGACAGACAATAAATGCGCGGGATAAATCTGTTTTCATAGTCTCTGTAATGTGCACAATGCCATGCAGGTAAATAAAACGGCTTCTGGCATGCAGACCTCTATGCAAGCTGGAATCATCGAGAGTGTAAATTTGTAGGTGTAAATTTGGTGTAAAACAAGAGCTAAATTTTAAACTGCCTTATTTTTATTTGCTTCCAATTCGCTGCTGATTTCTTAATAAAGCATATTATAAATGAGCTTATGGGCATTTAAATGCAAAGTGAATGCCATCTAATACTAATACAACCTGTAGGGTTAAATCTTTCATAGATGCCTCTTGAGGATATGTGAAATGAGAATACAAAATATGTTACAATGAAGTGAGAATACAAAATATGTTACAATTTCAGTCCCTCTTTCTAAAGTGTTTGAAATCACTACACAGATCTCTCGAGACAGCTCTCCTCCGGTAAGAAATCCTCCAGCAACAATGAGAGAAGACCAAACTTGACATTTCTGATTTTTCTAAACTAAAGGGGCCAAGATGGCGGGGCAAGGACTGAAGTCTTGTTATGCAAGACACAAAAGAGCAAGAGAAGTAGAAATATGTTGCATGCTGGAAAGTAACAGATTCAGAAATTGTGTTTTCTTCTTCTTATCACAGGGAACAACCACAATAATTCCAAATTCTCTTGAGTAATTTTAACAGAAAAATATACTATTGACATGAACTGAATAAAACATGCAAAATATGGAAATGAGAAAGAGATCACCAAAAATCTCAACTTGAAGAACAGCAATTTAATCACTCTAAGTGCTGACATAAGCATCTTGGAGTCCTCAGGCAGTATGAGGGGAATCCATAGTCTCACACAGATGAGCCATGCACACGGTGGTTGGAAAAAGAGCCACATTTCCATGAAAATGTGGGTAACTGCTTCTGACATATAGGTTGTCAGATGGATAACAACTCCTATATTAAACGGGAAATTATATGTTGTTTAGCATGTTTGGTTATTCTAGCATTGGCAACAGCAGCCTTTTCCTGCTGAGACTGGGCTGATGTCTCAAAATGCTGACCTCAGTTTGTAGGCACTGATCTTATAAACTTTCCTCCTGCAATAATATTATATAGTTACAACTTCATTTAACACACCATATTTCCTGCTCCTACTTCCAGAAGTATTTCAAAGCAATATGCCAAACACACTAAATGCGTGAATACTCAGAACCGTACCTCCCAGTCTTATTATTTATGACCAAGACCACAGGCAAAAGTATAGACCGCTGCAGCTAGTTTGTGAAAGCTGCTATTGAAAGAACTGTTTGCTATAAAGCTAAATTGACGATGGGATTAATGAAAGAACAATCTTCTCAATTAAGATATACTACAAAATTTCACATTAGAAAAAAGTGAGCTATATTCGAAGGACTGTGGGTTTTTCTAAGGGTAAAAGACTAATGAGAATGTAATTCAGAGGATACACATAGATTTGTATTGTCGACATACTATAAAATATATAATGAAGTCAGACATGGAAGTCACTGAAATTATGCAAAGAGGCTGAACATGCTCTCATTTTTTCTAAGCATCGTTTTCTTTCCAAGCATTTAAAAATAAATAAAAAATACCGTTTGAAGACTTCTAGTCTACAGTCCTGTTGTGGCCTAAAACCCTGTAGACTCTTGTGCAAATTAGTAGACTACAGTATTCTACATAGTATACCTAAAGGGGGTATGATGATAACCCCAGTATGCTGACTACAGAGTACTGATTTTATGCGATATTTTAATGCTGGCACACCTTGCGACTACTCCTTCCTACTCACCCATCCACCCTCCAAAAAAAAAAAAAAATCTTTTTATATTCTCTATTTTTTACCGAAAAGAAAATCAAAAGAAAAAGGACAATTAAAATGGGGGAAAACTATATGATGAATATATGAACATGAAACAGTTGTGAGATAAGGGAAAATGCCTATTTAAGGACAAAGTAAAAGAATGTGTTATAGTAAGGAAAAGAGATATGGTAACTCATATTAATCTGATTTGCTTTTTGCAGTAACAGACTCTGACATTTGTAATCCAAATGAGCACATGGGAATGAACCTAGCTACAAACCAGGCAAAATCACTGCCCTTTACTGTGGCCGTTACTGGATGTCTACTACCTATAACATACAAACACACTCATAGGAACACAAAGGATTCTGACACTTGATAAAGGTCGTGTTTTCCACTCCATTCAGAGCAAAATTTGAATATTATAAGCTTAGCTTTTTACTACTATGAGCCATCTGAAAAGATTCGAGGCATTTAACCTGCAGATTTTATGCACTGCCCTTTCATTTTTTGTCCATAGCTCAGCACACCATAAACCAAACTTTCATCCAAAAGCTCTGTGTAGCAGAGAGGAGTTATTACTGTTACCTTACAGGTGAGAACCTAAGGCACAGAGAAGTCATGGCCTACATCCTCAAAAGGAACTTAAGCACATCATCAGGACCTGTATGTCTAGATTATTCTGAAGATGAAGGCCAAAGATCACACTGGAAGTCATTAAAAAGAAAGAAGGCCTACTGCAAAATTGTTCTTCTCAGAAAGATTCTGAAAACCTCAGCTGACAGGCTGCATTGTATATTGTGTTAAAAACAAGCTTTGATCTGAAGAAGAGCTAATTTGATGAACAGATGCACGTGGTACAACACTGTAGCAGGAAAACGGGCTTTTTCCAGTCAAACCACTGGGGAAAAGTAAATATACACAGAAAAATAGCAATATACATCTGTATTAGAGCTGCCATATTTTTTAAAAATCTGTTCAGCCCATACTTTCTTTAATGTGTATGTAATGGTCAAAATGCTACATATACTAATGGAGATAAACAGATTGCACTTAAAGATGACAGCCAGACTAGAAGCAGACAATTCCAATTGGAAGCCACTACAGTCTGTTCTAAAAGAATGGAAATGGACTTCATTGAGACAAACGTCTATGCTGTGTATTGTCCTGCACCATACAGAAAGAGCAGGCACTACAGAATCTTTCTATAGACCTCAGTGTCTTGAAAGCCTCCAGTTCCTGAGTAAACAACAGTTGTAAATGCAGTCTCATGTTCTGTTTTGAAAATCTATCTACGGTGCTCGGTACCATACCATATTTTGCGCACCTTAGACTGGCAGGGATGGTTTCTGGTATCCTGTTTCTGTTTTCCAGACAGAGCAACATCTGTGGCTTGCAGCATTTGGTTCTGCAATAAAATATAACAGTCCATTAGACAGGACCAACATGTTCACCTTTTATCTTTTAAAATCTCGTAACAGAACCCATAAAAAGAGTTGCTTGTGCTGCCTCACCGTTACCTGCTCTGGGGCCTGCAGTGGCCCATGAGTTCCCCCCATGCTGTGTGAGGAGACATCAGCGCATCCAAGGCGAGGAGCTGGGCTGGGAGAGAGACATGATGGGTACTGTGGCTTTCTCAAGCGAGAATTTAAAAATATTTTATTTTTTTATGGGGAAAATAAAGATGGGAACTGCTGTATGGACAGGTTGAGCAGATTCTCAGGGCATGAGATGAGACCTCTCTGCTGGGTTTTGGTCGGGGACTGGACCAGGACACTTGGCAGCCGGGTGTTTGCTCGGGGACACTTCAGGCCACTCCCTGCCACCTTGTCCCCCCGGGGGCCGCTGCTTTTCGCCTCAGGGCCCCCCATCGCGGCCGGGGAGGCCCCGAGCCCTGCGGCGGGCGGGCTCCTCGCTGCCTAGCCCGCTCCGTGACAGGGCGAGCGGCAGGCAGCCACCTTCCGGGGCGCACCCTCAGGACTTGCGGGGAGGGAAGCGACAGCAGCCTCCCCTCGGCGGAGGAACCACCGGGGAGGCGTCCGGGGGCTCGACGCCCCCCGGTGCGGGCTGGGCTCGGCTCCGCGCACCCGGCGGCCCCTCCTGAGCGGCGGCGGCGGCGGAGCCGGGCTCCGCAGCGCGCATGCTCGGCGCCGCCGCCATTTTGGTGGGGCCGGGAGTTATCCAGCGGGAGCGGCGGCGGCGGAGCTCGCTGGGCCCGGCTCGGTGGCGGTGGTGGTGGCGGCGGCGAGGAGGAGGAGGGGGTGCCCGCTGCGGAGATGGCCAACATCGCGGTGCAGAGGATCAAGCGGGAGTTCAAGGAGGTGCTGAAGAGCGAGGAGGTCAGAGCCTCTCCCCGTTGTCCCCCCCTTACGGACCGCCGCCACCCTCCTCCTCCTCCTCCCCCGGCTGCGGGGGGGGAGGCGGCGGCGGCGGCCCCGCGGTCCCCCCCCAGCCCCAGCTCCTCCTCCCCGCCGCCGGGGGTGGGCCCGGCCCGCGGCCCCGGGGAGGGGAAGGGCGAGGCCCGGGGAGACGGCACCCGCCGGGCCCTTCCCCCGGGGGCGGAGGGGGGGAGAACGGGAACGTGTGGGGAAAGCCCCCGGTGAGGGGCGGCCGCCGCTGGGCCTGCCCCGCCGCCCCCGGCCCTCGCCCCCGCAGCCGAGGCCCTGCCCGCTGGGGAGAGGCGGCTCGGGGTGGGCTGGGGGTGCTGGGGTTGGGGCAGGGGGAGGTAACACTTCACAGCCCCCTCCAGCTGCCCCGCAGGGCTGAGGCCAGGGAGCGTGTCTCTTACGTTATTCTTCTGCGTTTCTTGCAGGTAAATCCCTCTTTACGTAGGGTGCTTCAATGCAGAACTTCCATTACCCCAGTGTAGGTTCTCACCTTCAGGTGGATGGATTTAAACCCTCACTCCTTTCTGTCTTGCTACATAGCCTTCCTGTCTCTCTCAGCAGAATGTTTCTGGAATGGTGTGTACCTGAGGGGTGTGTGGTGGTCGGTAAGACAAGCTGGCTGCTTTCAGGGGGC
This sequence comes from Heteronetta atricapilla, assembly GCA_011075105.1. NCBI lineage: Eukaryota > Metazoa > Chordata > Aves > Anseriformes > Anatidae > Heteronetta > Heteronetta atricapilla. The sequence goes on along the minus strand of CM021734.1, from coordinate 72,272,948 downwards.
ATCAAAGAAGTTTTGGAGCTGTTTGAGGCTGTACGCAGCAGTTTTGCAGTGTTGCATCAGTATAGCTTCTGCTGTGTCTGGGGCTGAGTTGGTGAACGTCAGCCAGATCAGATTTAATAGTTGTGTCGTCATTGTCGTCCTACTTGGGATGATGTTGCAGGTTAGATGCTTGTGAAATGCTAATGTGAGCCTGTAACTCCTACTGCTGGTGTTTTAGAAATCTGGACGCATTCACGGAGGACAAGCCGAGAGGGTATTTTTTTGAAGGTAGCGGTGGTTTAAAGAAAACATGTTTAGGGTAGCAGTAGGAGATGTGCTTTAAAATTTAGTGTGCTGACAGTGTTGTTGCTATGCGGCTCGAACTAGCCCCTAGAAAAACATAAGGGCCTTGTTTTACAGCTGCCTTTAGAGCCCAGGCTGTTGTCACCGAGTTCTTGCATACCGACTACAGGGTTGCCTGTAAGCTAAGAGAAATTTCGAGGTGGGTATCTTCATACCAAAGGTACGAGGACTAGACCTGGTACCCCATATAACAGCTGATATTGTGGGAACAAAGAAGACTTTATTTGATAGGGCTGTATAATAGCTTCAAGACACCTTCCTTTTGCTTGAGGCAGGGAAAACAAACAAAAAATAAGTTCTCCGGTTTGGGGGAGGGAAGGGGAATCCGTGACTATTTTTTTTTTTTTTACTCTAAAGGTTGGATCCAGTGAGCACATTTTTTCTCCATTCCTGTTTTAGTCTATGCAGTGAAGACCTCAGCATAGAAGGCTTTAAATAAAAACTATTTCATAGTATTATTTAAACTGAGCAAAACTTCCCACAAATAATAATTAAGAAATATATTATGAAATTTTAAAATTGAAACACAAGAGTTTGATATTTCTTTCCCTGCCACTAGCAAGCCACATGAGTGTCATATTGGTATAGGAGTTTATGTATAGAATTGCTGCTTACGGGATATGCTACCTGTATCTTGAATATGGAATTTCGGCATTCATCAATGCTTGAAGTTTAGACAACCAAATTTTATTGTGAATGTTTGTACGTTCAAAGGTGATCAAACGGTGGTGTCAGTACTGCCACTAAGCATGAAAATGCATGGAATGAGGTGATGAATAGGGAAGCATAACTAAGTATACAAATCAAAGAGGAAAACAGATGTTTTCTTCTGCGTAATTTGTGTACTAAGCAGAGTCTTAAACCTTGTTCCTTTAAAAAAATTACAAATGGTGATGCTAAATTTGTTATTTAGAGGTTTAAGCCTCTATATGAGGGCAAGGTGGCTCACATTATCTGCTCTTCAGTTATTCTTGATTTGATGCTTTGAGCTACACCTGAACATGAAGAGCAGCCCCTCTGTTCCTTTGCAGATGCAGTAAGAGCACAAATGCCCAGGGGGAGGGGGTGGGCACACTTAAAAAGAATACAGAGGGAGTTTGCTCTCTGTCTTCCAGCACTCATCTGGGGACTGACATAGGGTGGTAGAACCAGAAATGTTTGAAAAGGAGAAGCTGGATGGTAATTAATTTCTTCCTCAATTGAAGTGTGTATTGGAAGCAGCAAATTTCACTTCTAAATATCAATGCAGAAAGAGTTCTGAAAAGTGTGTTTGCTGTAGATAAGATGTACTATTTATATGAATAAATATACTTAGTGCTCTCTGTTTTTGTGGTATAAATGGTATTTCTGGGAAATTATTAAAACAATTTTTAGACTTAGTCTTTGGTTTACAGGTAAGAGAAGGGATATTTTGGGGAGTGGTGACAGCATTTAGCATCTTTACACACTAGAGCAGCAGAAGCATTTTTTTCTGCTTGCTTTGTTTTGTCTAATTTTATTATAAGCTTTCAGACTTTAAGTTAAGGGTATTGTGCACTTAGCAGAGATCCTTGTAGCTTTGCATCTTTTCAAATATTTGAATTAAGTAGGCAAAGCTAACAGTTTCTTTGTCAGGAGTGCTCCATACACTTCTGTGTGTAGAAAAAGTTTTAAAATTCTAAGGTAGATGAGGTGCTGAATCTTTAATAAAGATGAAGCTGTTAGTCTAGGTAGTAACTTGACAAGTTAAATGTGAAAATTTACTGCACTATGCTTGTATTAAAACTTAAAATGAGTAAGCAGTACGTTAATTCACACAATACTTCAAATCCTAGTCTAGGCAAGGTATTAGTTGCTCAACTTTCTCTTTTCTTGTTCTAACATTTCATTAATTTGTTATCTTGTTGGTTTCATGGGATAGGCTAAATGAAACCCCCCTGAAGTAGCAAAACACAGACGTATGAGGCTGCAGCATGATGGAGAAACCAAAAATTGCTGGAGGGAGAGTAGTAGCCCAGTTTTTTTCTTCTTCCTTTTTGGTAAGCAGATGATTGCTTTGGTAGAGGTTAGTATTATTTCAGAATAAAGTTACTGGAGTGCTGCAGTGGGCAGCCAAATTCTTACCTTTTTTCTGTTTATAAGCAGCTGTCTTAGGAGGGCAAGAACCTGGCACTTAATTACAAGAAACACTGAAAAATCTTGTGGTCATGTAAAGACTGACGCTGAGAAGTGGTAGTAGTTCATCAGGCATGTTAATGTGAATTTTTTTCGTATTTTAATAAGCATCACATGTTATGCTTTAAAGGAATGGCATTATGCTAACAGGGAAGGGTTCAAACTTCTTTTTTGTGTAGAAATGTAAGGAGTTTTCTGGTCATCTCTAAGTCAGAGGATATTCTAGGTAGTGAAACCACTACTCTGGTACTGAAGGTAGCATGCTGGTAAACACGGCTTTCTCCAAGCAAGGAGAGAGTTATCGGTGTCTCTACCACAAAATGTTCCTCCCGTGTGTATCAGAAGGCAGGGGCTTATCTGCATGGGAGTTAAACCCAGATAGAGCTGAGAATAAATTACGCTCAACAGCAGTTACGGAACGTGAATATCTGCACCAGCAGATATGTGAAGAAGCAGTTAAAATTTATAACTAACTGGAATCCAAAATAGCTTTCCAGTGGAAGCAGTAGCTTGATGGCAAAAACTTAGTTACCCACTTCCTTCTTAGAGATGTGGCATCTGTTCTGGAGTCTGCTACCTGTTTCTGCCCTACAGGAGAAAGGGAGAAGTGGAAGGTAGCAATAGCGTGCCATGCTGTGCCCCTTCCTTGGCCTGGAGGGAGAGCTCTAGCAAGTAGCTCTGGTGTTTGCTCTTAGCTTGTGATCTTGGCAGTTCATGAGGTGCAAAGTGGCATCTGTGTCTTGCTATTTGGAAAAGCCATGAACTGGGGCTTGAGGGAACTTCATTATTCTGTTCGTATATAAGCAGTTTTGGGTGCTACAAAGCGACTTTGCTAAAATGGAGGCTTTTACTAGTAAATGTGCTTTTTACTAGTAATTGTGCTTTGGTGTCATTAGAAAGGCCTGGTTGAAAGCGTGTTTTTTTCTCCCTTCCCATTTGTTATGTAGAACCAAAGCAGATATAAAGGAATGAAATGCCTTCTGTTATGGCTTTGAATCAACAACAATGTTTAAACAATGTCAATTTTCTGCTCATCTATGTGTCTAAGCTTTGATTCATAGCATGGTCTGTGGAGGTCAGTCCAGGTTTAGTGAATGCAGCTGGTCTGTCTGTGAGTAGAGCTAGAGCAGGCCTAGTTAATTTTAAAAAATGTTTTAAAATGAGAACTTTGGTATAAAAGTCAGTGTGTTGGTACCAATGTCTGTTCAGCATCTCAGAAAACTTGTGTGTGATACCAAATAGGGCAGGAGGGAGGCAACAGTTTGCTGTACAAAGGAACTGAACCTTGTGGAGTCAAACAGTTAAATACCCAGTTCTGCATCTGGGAGGAGATGGCACCATGCATCAGTAGATAGCGACTGGGGACTGCCAAGGCAAAGTAGGTTAGCAGAAAAAGACCTTTGTGCCCTAGTGGACATGAAGTTGAAGACGTTTCAGCTGTGGCCTTATGGCAAAGAAGGCCAACTGCATGCTGGGTTGCATCAGCAAGAATAGTGAGAAGGTTGAGGGAGGTGGTTCTTCACTTGTATCCTGCACTTGAGACCATATCTGGAGTGTTGTGTCTGATTTTGTGTTTTCCTGTATAGGAAAGACATTAATTTACTGAAGGGTGCCCATCAAAACACTGTAAAGAGGATTAAAGGGCTGGAGCACATCAGGAGAGTTTGAGAGAAGTGGTTAAAAGGACGTCTTCATGCCCTCCACAAATACCTGCCTAGGGAGAAGAATCAGGAGTGCACAGGGATAGGATGAGAAGTAACAGACAAAAAAAGCTGGAGCATGATAAATTCTGACTGGACACTGAAAAAAAAAAAATACCATGACAGTAGTCAGGCATTGAACCAGGCTGGCCAGAGAGGCTGTGAAATCTCTGTCCTTGGAGATACTCAAAACTCAATTACTCAAATTCTCTCTCTCATGCTGCTCTTGTTGAACCCGCTTTAAGTAGGAGGCATGGGACTAGATACCCTCCAAAAGTCTCTTCCTACATGCTTCCGTGTCTCTATATAATATATATAGTCTTACTTATTTATTGGTGTGTTTTTCTTATTTGTGCAAGAAAGTAACACAGAGGCTACAACTGTCACACCTCGTAAAACATTTTCCCTGTAAACAAACTGAAGAACTTTTAAGTAGAGTTTTTGTCTGCAGAAGTTTCCGCTATTAAAAGGCAATAACGAATCTTCTTTGTCTTCAAATTAGAAGTTTGTGGCTTTGTTTTTTCTGGTGGATGCAAAGCTGTCATGGTTTTTAGGTTGAACGAGTCCTGGTTGGAATCATGAAAGTGGAAGGGATGTGAGATTCATAATGCTTCTTTAAGTGGGGTTTCTCTGAAATGTGAGGATCTTAACTTTAAAATAGCTGTTTGTGGTGTCCTTTGTACATTGCTGGAAGGAACTGTCTACTCTGTATTTTAGGCTCTGCCTGTGATTATAGGCAAGACAAGGTTTAGAGCTGTTTCTTATAATCAGAGGTTACCTAAAAGGAAACTGAAATGCCATTGCTGTGCACCTTTGGTTTTCTTCTTCCACTGCGGTGTGTTTGGTTATGTCTTCCAGTTTGTACTAGAAAACTGTAGAATCATCTAGTTTGGAAAAGACCTTCAAGATCATCAAGTCCAACCCTTGGGCTGACCTATCAAGCCCTCTCAGGAAACCACATCCTTTAGACAAAGTAACTCAGAATGGATCTGTGCATCTCTGCCTTTTGAAGGAGCTTTTAAGTCACTTTTTCTTGGTAGCTAAGGAATAGTTTGCTCAAAACAAAATGCATGTGTTTTAAGGAAAGTGCTCACTATTCTCAGTTCTAAGGTGATCTTTCTGAAGTATTGGTTTACGTGTATTTTTATACCTGTCATACCACTGTACTTTTAAAATAAGTATGATGTAGTTACTAATAAATGCTAGCATTATGAAAAACACTATGTAAATTTATGATTCAGAATACTTAATGCGTACTAGTGATCGTTTGACCAGACCTGTGAGTTGGCCAAGCATTCGTAATGGGAATATTTGTGCAGGGAAGGCAAGATGTGCTGCTCCTTCCTGCATTCAGTTAATGGCATTTTTCTTGTTAATATGTATCCAGCTGAGTCCAGGTTTCGAGAGAACGGTCTATATTGGTTGGCAGAATCCCAAAGATACTAGGAGTTAATGGAAAGCAGGAAAAACTTGGTTTCCATTGAAGTCAGGCTCATTTGGTTGCCTCTTCTAATCTCAAAAACCTGGGGAAAGACAGGGCAAAGTCACTGGGTATGGGACTGGGCTAGTCAGTTTAGGATTAGGGGTTAGGCTGCAGCTGCCAGATGGTACCTTCTGAGCACAACTCTGTGTGGGGCCTAGGGACAGCAGAAGCTAGCCCATTCTTTAACCTTCCCAGTCTCCCATTCATTCTTCTGTGCTTGTTTTCAGGCATTTGGCTTTAATAGGAAAGAAGTGTACGAGTTCGAAGGTTAGTTCACTTTACTCAGTCTGAAACTTAAAGAAATTTAATATTTTATTGTAGTAAACTTGTACAATTACAAGACTGTACAGGAAACTACTGGTTAACAGTCCAATCTTGAGTTGTGTCTAATGGCCTTTCAGTTGCATTAAACTTGTTCAATGAGTGCAATACTTAGTGTAGTTCTTAAGTTACTTACTGTTAAGTGGTTTCTAGTTTATTTTCAAGATCTAACAAGGATTGTTGCCACTGCTTCATTTTTACTCTGGTAAAAATGAATTACACTATTGATGGTATTAAATTGAGAAAATGCTTCTGGTTAAACTTTGTAGTTAATACACAGGCTTTCTGTATCTGACAAGCTAGGTAAAACTGTGATTTAGATGAAGAAAATAAGCAATTTAGTTCTTTTATCACACAGGCTCTGAATTTTGAGAAATGGTATTCTCTAGGCACATAGTTCACCTTTGCACTACTAACCTAACAAGCTTTTCCCCTTCATATGCTATCCATATGATACTCATATGATACCCATATCATATGAAGAACTATGGGTGCTAATACTTGTAATGTTTGAAGTGGGAGCATCTCAGTCTGCTTGCTAGAAGTATTTCAAAAAGCGGTTCTCCACATAATAAACAAAGTACCTCTGTCAGCGGCAAAAGTAACCTTGTTGAGAACTAGATCTGTGTCTGTTATTTTGTTTTAACAGAATTGTGCTAAGCACAGCTAGTTCCTCTAGCCATCAGTGCCTGCACAGGAGAAGTGTTGCGAATATCCCTGGCTATAGCAGAAGCTTCACTCAGTACTTCTACTTCTGACACCGGAAAATTCAGTCAGTCGCACTGCTTAACTCCAGTTTGGCTATGCTCGTGGCTGAGACAGCTGAGCTCACACTGTACATGGTTCTTCTGTTGGAAGGGTGATAGGGACTATCCTGTCTACTTCTGTCTGTTGTCACAAGACACATAGAAAACTAATTTTTATTTGTTATTTCATCATCTTTATGCATTACTAGCCAGTAAGAGGGATAGTTCATTAGGAAAAAGGTGACTAATGACTGTGTAATTCTAGTTGCTTCGGAAAATTGAGGTTTAAAGTAACGTGCCTTCAGATTCTGAAATGGGTTTGTGCAATGATTTATGGAGAGAAAACAAATAGATTTTATTTAGGTAAGTATTTTAGTTAAGACAAATCAACACCCAGAATGAGAGACACAAATGTATTATTTTTAGCTGGAAATGAACTGTGAGAAAGTACTTTTAAACACATCCCAATATAGCAAAAATACAAGTGTAGTGGAGGCTATTAGGAAATAAAGTAGCATGTACAAGTGGAAATCACAGTAGCTGAGTTTTATTTGCTCCCTTTCTGGAAACTCTCAGAGCCTTCATGGCATTTGAGTAAGCCCTTTCACTTTGGAATAAGGGTGTCCATATGGGAAGGTAGCACAGAAAAACTGTTCAGAGCTATTTCCACGTCTTCAAGCTCTGGGACTGAGCGCATTAGCATAATCAATTTAAAATGAGCTGAATCCTATGATTCTTTTGTATGTAGAATTACTAGCAACCTAAGCAGGGCAGACTTACAGAAGTGACTGCAGAATCTGCCTCAAATGGTTTTTTGTGTTTATAGAATGACTAATTCAGAGTATGATTCAAACTGTTTATTAAAGCATCCTTTTAACTGTAGAGTTTTTCAGTTATTTTGCATCAAAACCAGAACTGTGTGTGAAAAATGAGGGACGTGCATCTTGCATTCCTGCAAAATTGCTTGTTCGTTTAGGCTTTCCTGAACTGGATTATCCAGAGCAGGGGTCCCTTGCAGCATGCCCATCCTAACTGGTGGTCAGCATCTCAGGGGCACTCACGTTAGGTTCAGGTTCCACTGCTGCAACTCCTGCCATGATTAATGCTTCTAGGTACTGTAAATACCATGCGTAGTTAAACATAGACATAGCCTACGTATGTGTGAGGGTCCTTACACCAGTACAAGAGTGCAAGTATGTTGCTGTATACACAGCTTGCGTGGTGTGGTTAAACTGGTGAAGCTGTGCCATCCTCAAGAGGCAAGACAAGCGCTGATTGTATAACTGCTCCTGAAGCTTATGCTGGCATAGCTGTGTCAGTTACACTTCTGCATGCCCGTGACTGACACAGCTATTTTGTCAGAAATAGTTTAGACAGACACTAGAGCTGAAGTTTCAGAATTCTTTTAAGCTGTCCTAAGGCAGTGCCAAGAAACGGTGTCACGTTCCTCTTGCAGCCTGGTCTCTTCTTCCTGCTTTAATGCTCCTTCTCGTTGCAGTTCGTGGTGAATGAAATGAGGGAGTTGGGTTAAAATGAAGAAACCTTCTTAATGAGATAGCTGTAACCCAGGTGACTGCTGTGCAATTGGGTGAACGTCTGCACAAAATCCTACCCCCTTCTTTATGCTATTTCCATCAGGACCTTGGCAGCTGGTTGACACTGCCCTGATTTTGGTAGGGTGATGTTTTAACAGCTGAACATCAGCAAGAATGGCATTTAGATACCTGAACATTTTATTAAAATTTGGTGTTATGCTAGGTCTAGCTCTTTCAAAATGAAGATGTTTAATACTGATGTTTTGTGTCCTTACAGGAAAAAAAATCCCCCAAGTACTTTTCTTGTATGTAAATACTGGTAATAACACAATTTTAAAGTTGATACAGGTTTAGTCTCTTGTTAAAACACTTAATTAAAGAAAGATTTAGAGATGTATTTAACTTAAAAGTGCGATAAATATGAAAACTTTCGTATGAGTCTATTGCCAGTACTACAGAAATATTCCACAGTATTCATATTTGTATCTCCTTAGATGTATTTGGATACGTTACACATTAGCATATTGATGAATAACCAAAACTTTGCTATTAGTATACAGAACTAACCTAACTTAATTTTTCTAAAACAAGCATAACAAGAAAATACATGTGAACACGGTGAGGTGGGATAGAATGTGAAATGTGAAGGAAGTGTGAGACTGAAAGTGATAGTAGCATCAGAGTTTTGCGAGAAAATGGATTTCTTTGTGTTGACCTTTCCTTGTCTAGGAAAATTGTTCTTTAATGTGCTTTAGACAGGCTTGCTTCCTTTCTTTTCCCTGCCCTGATTCTATGATTCTGTGATTCTGAGCATTGCTCTATGCTTTTAAGGTCAGCAGGAGCTCTTCCTGAGAATGCAAATGTGATCTACTGATCTCAGCTGATTGTGCAGTACAGATAACTCATAGCCATGACTGCGACAATTACATGACACTTCTCTTAACAATAACAAGCTTCAGGTGTTTTAGGGCTCTGGAGATGTACTTCATTCCAGCTTTTAAGCTGGAGTGAGTCTGAAGAAATACTTCCAAGGTATTGAACTGTTGTTTCGTGCTTTCTAGTTCTTTAGAGGTGGTGACTGGGGTAAAAAAAAAAATGTTTTTGCATGAAGCTCAACATTTCTGAAGTAGGATTTGCCATTTTGCTGCAGCGTAGTGCCTTGCACTTTGGTTTGCTTTCTAGTAAAGTGATGCATTCTGCATTTCTGCTATTTTCCTACTTCTTGCCTGAGGGTGAGCTAACTGCATGTGATGTGCTTACCCTGAGCTACTCTGGGAGAGCAAAGGGTAAAGAAGATAAAGTCATGGTTTGCAAAGAAGGAAAGCCAGGGAGGTGACAAGGGAGGCTGGTGAGTTGAATTCTTAGTGGCCCAAGAGGTGAGCATTTGAATTTCGAATTCAAAAAATCTGGCATATGGGAGAAGAGAGTCTCAGCTGAATCACTGGGCCGTAGGTTGAGAGAGCTAATGCTATTGTTTTTTTTTTTTTTTTTTTTTAAAAAAAAAAAAGTAAGGAAATAACTTGGCAACTATGACAAAATTAATTTGAATACTTTACCAATGCCTTGTAAAGTTGTGGATAACAGGATAAGAATGAACTTGTTTCCATTTTTGAAGTTATTACTGTTAATAATGATACCAAGTGGAGAATTTGAATTGTATAGAGCAAACTTTTTATGCAGGAATCAAAGCTCTAACGTTAAGGTAATGTCATGGTGAGAGGTAGAGCCGGTTGGTTCTAGTATAACCCCACACAAAATTTCTTAGCTGTATGCCATCATCCTCCCTTATTAAGTTTGTGTTTTGTAGCTATGACTGACATGGAGATATATGGGGGGGTTGTTTGCTTGTTTTTATTGTTAAATAATAATCTATGTGGGAAAGAAATGTACAGAACAGTGCAGTTTTTATCATCTTGCATTAACATGTTCCTGTGTTGTCGATATGTTACTGTTTTGTCTTGGCTCTTGTTTTTTTCTTTTAATCTTTTGTGAAGGAAACTTTCAGATTTTTGAGTGGAAGTGTTTGACTAATAAAGAGGATAGTTGGCTGTGCATAACATACAAAGGATGGAAAAAAGATTGGAGAAGAGAGGAGATGGCATGGAAGGCTCAGGAGAAAGGACGGATTAGGTTCAGAAAGCAGACAGAGCCCTCTGAGGGACTCCTTGTTAATGCTTGTAGATAATGGTGAATACGAAGAACAGGGCTCTTGTCTGCTGAGAGGAACGTTAGAAGGCACAGATCTGCTCTTCAAAAGCAGTTTAATAGATTACAGAAGACAGTACTGAGAAGTCTTCCCGTGGCAGGATTTACTCTTCAAGGTTTCTGCTGGAATGGATTGTGTGTCCTATACAAGGAAGGTATTCAGATAATAAGACTCTACAGTGTCATTCTCATGCATTTTTTAAGAGCAGGCAGGCAAAGACATGTCAAAGTGTTAGAAATCAATAGCTGCTATGATAAGTGTGATTTAATGCCCAGTCTTTGGGAGATGTTCGCAGAATGACTCCTCAGGAGTGATTGATTCCTTTAAGTTTCCTTTTAGAGAGAACGCTTTTGTGATGGTTAAAAGTTCACATGAATCTTCCTCGACTTTTCTCCCTCACTCCATACTTGGGTTTAATTTCCACGTAGCCAGGACAGAATTGGGTAAATGTGACTATAGCAGTGCATACAGAGTCTCACCAGCTAGGGTGGGCTGAAAAGAGAAGCTTCTCAACTAGAGCACTAGTGTGAAGCAGGGGAGGCATTTAAAGAAGGGGGAGAATAAAGAGGCTATTCCTAATCTGAATAGAATACAAAGGAGAAAAAAAATAAGGAAATGGCACCATGCATTGCATGTGTTGCTTTAACGCTCCTTTTTCTTATTTATTGTCTTGATCAAAATCATTTTCAACTGAGATGGTGGGAAGTTCTGCTGGTACAGCATTGGGCTTGTAGGTTCCTAGAAGAAAATGTTGGTGTGGATGGAGCGTTTTCATCTTGGCAGGAAATACTGGTGGGAATTGTGTAACTATGGAACTTAACTTCTCTGTACTGAGGAAATAAATGCTGCTAGTGATGGCATGGCTCAGATATCTCAGGAATTGCTAGCCCAGTGATTTAGTCACCAAATTGCTACTGAATCAACAGGAGGTGGTGCTATTTTGGACTTGACATGGCAGGGCAATAAGGTCTTGGTAGGAGAATTGCTTCTGGAAAACCAGCTCGTGTTGTGTGATCACAGGTTGGTTTAGAAATTGTGCAGCTCGGGTGGTTGTGGTGGTATCAGAGGCACATTTTTGGAGCACTGGACAGAATGCTGCTGTTGGTAGTTTTCTAGAGACAGCTCTGATGATGGTGCTGGAGGCCAGGGATTTATTCTGTTAGAGCTGCTAAAATGACGTAATTTTATCCTATGTGATCCTCATTAAAAGGAAATATTGTAGGAAAACACTCCAGATTTAATTGGCTGAATAATCGCTTCAGTACAGTTAAATATTAGTTATTACTCGAGGGATGTACAAACCAGCAAGAATTGGCAAGGTCAAGCTGAGTTGCACCTTGAAAAGTCTCCTGGAATAGTAGGAAATTGCATTTCTATTTACATAGCTGGAGAAACATTGGTTATGTGGGGGGCAAGGCAGAACCTAAGCACGATCCCCAAACTAAATCGCTCTGTACGCTCCGATGGTGTCATGCAGCCCGCTGTTCTTCAAGGCTGCGCACCGAGGAGCAGCCACAGCTATGGCAGTAAGCTCACCATCTCGTGGGGGAGTCTGGGCTCGCCAGCCGGGAAGAATGGATCGCAGGGTTAGCGTTGGGTTGCTCTTTTCTACCAATGTGCCTCAGTCAAGAGGGGCTGGTTGTGGGAAAGTGGCTGGCGTGGTGCTAACTGGGATGGAAGATGAAGGTGGGTAGCCAAGCTGCTATGTCAGTGTGCGAGGTCTTAAAGAAAACACTGAAGAAAAGTAAAAATATAAAGTAGAAAATTAAATAGTAGCATGGGTTGACTGTAGATTGTGTCATTGACATTCACCCCTTTTGCTCTTGCTTCAGTCCTCAAGATGCATAATTGTGGGTTTACTTGCAAAGAACAAGAAGTCCTGCTGTAAACTTGGAGCTTACCAGTTGCAGCTGACAACAGCTTAACAGTTAACAGCCGGAGAAACCAGCGGATGTTAGAATGATTGCAGGACCTGAGCAGGTAGCTTTAGTGACCTGTTAACTAACTGTAGTGGTTATCTAAACCAACGTGCTTTCCTGGGAAGTAGGGGCAGCACCCTGATGACACAGTGCAGACACTGAAGAGGAGGTAACTGGGACTCTCACACTTGATCTGAGCCTTGGGCCATGCTGCCGTGGAAGAAGGCAAATGGGCTTTTAGGGTATACTGGCAGTGATGTGTTTTCAGTGAGTGCAACAAAGTGTGCACAGCGCTGATACTGAAACTTCACTGAATTCCTCTACACAGGGAAATTAATTTCAGCTTGCTTACAGCAAAACGAAGGCTGAAAAAGGAAATCGGTATAAATATAACAAGAGAGGAGTAAATACTAGAGGTAATGGAACTTGTTTCAGTTGGGAAAGAATGCTGTCACAGGAATGGGTGGGTGTTAATAGATGGCAATTTTGCCTAAATCTGTATTTGAGGAAGCTTTTAGCAGTTGTGAGTTTGTGCAGTGACCTGCCAATTAAAATATGATGGAGTTAAAAAATAAAGGGGGAGGGGGGAAGCTTGGAAAGCTTGCAAGAGGCATGGCTTACCTGTGATTGATTTGGGGTTCAGAGTCTGTGGCAGTACCTGGCTTTCAGGGGGCAGTTTGCCCTTCTGCTGCTCAGTATTACGGAGACGAAGCTTTCAAAGGGTCCTTCAAAGAAAACTGTTTTGGTTGATCTGTGGTCAGGCAAATTCCGTGAACAGCAGCAGAACAGAGAGCCAATCTGAAAACTTAAAAATGAAGGACTATAATTTCATCAGTTCTATTAATAGCATCCTTCCCTTCTTTTGGTGCCTTAGCTAAGGTCACGTGAGATGACCTGATGCTGAGTTTAAAATTTAAAAAAAAAAAACTATATAAGTTTAAACAAGTAAAACTCCCGTTGCTAAATACTGACTTTCCATTTTGGAGGTGCATGGTGCGTTCTTAATTTGTATTGCAGTTGACTCTCTTGTTTTTTGAAGTGTGCTTTTGCTTGTCCTCAACTATGCAATTGCAGGTGCTTCTTCCTTCATGTGGGTTAAGAGGTTTTCACCCAAGTTTAAAAGCAAATGTGTGTCACTAGAGATGTAAAAAGCTTGCAAATCATCCCTGCATTAACTTGTTGGAACTTGCATTTGGTATCCTTTACGTGGTGAAACTATTACTTAGTTTGATTTTTTAAAAAAATCTTTTATAACTGTGAGCACTTGTGGTCTGAAAGGTGAAAGGCACACCTTTTTTGGTGGGAGGGACTGAATCTCTAGCACCTTTATGGAAAGGAAATAGGTTAGACATAATGTCTTAGCTGTTCCTTGGTGAATTCTGCACCCTTAACAGCTCTCATCACTGGCAGGTCTAAGAACCAGCTGATAGTAACCATCAGCTTCATGTTGTAACGGTCTGGGAAGGTGGCACAAAAGTTTTTAAGAAAATAATGTTCAATTCAGGAAATCCCTGATGGATTCAGTGAGCGTGGTATACAGGATTATACAGAACAAACCTTCAAGACCATTCCTCTGAAAATAAAAGCCTTCATAGTGTCTCTTTCTAAAAAAAAAAAAAGAAACGTTACTGCTTGAAGGATCTGTATGAATTTCATTAATCCTGCTCTCTGGATTTGGAAGGCAAATTCAATGGAATGTATAGCTCTGGCTACACACTTCTGAAAAAACATATGTTTTCCAGAAACTACTTTTCAGTATCAAAATCCAGTGTTTTTATTTTGTAGGCAAGTTGGTATGGGGTGTGAAAATGCTGAGGAGGTGACAATGAAATTCAAGTGTATAAATAAAATAGTACCTTACATCTAACTATTAAAGATAAACATGATCTTAAACAAGGCTACAATATTCTATGTAGTTCATGATATTGTTCAAAAATAGTGAGCGCTCCATTTGGGGAAGTCTTTCTGTATCCCGGGGAAAGTGACAGATACATCTATTATTATTTTCATAGCTCTAAACGAGAAAAAAGCAATATGTGATTAAGTCAATGCAGTTTTAGAATAATTTAGAATTCATAGCTAATTTGACAGATTGCAATGCCTTTTTAAATGTAACCAATGAAAATAGCTTTAGCTTTGCTGGGTTGTTTTTGCTTATTTTAGTGATAGTATAAATGACAATGAATTTTCTAATGCTTCACAAACTGTCTTTTAATGGAGGAAAACTCCAACTGAAAGATAGCCATCCACTTTAGGTTACTGAATTAAAAAAATGAAAGTGATTCTAAACTTTATATTTTTGGGGAAATCTGTGTGTCAAATCCTTACTTACAACTCTTTGTTTCTCTGTTTATTTTTAAGACGAGCAAAAATCAAATTAAAGTAGATCTTGTAGATGAGAATTTTACAGAATTAAGAGGAGAAATAGCAGGACCTCCGGACACACCATATGAAGGCAAGTAATGTTTTTGTGTATGCAGTCATTGTGTACTTCATGTGTCATGAGATGCTTTGTTTGTAAATTAATTTACAGCATTAAAATGTAGAGCTATGTGTTTTAAAATCTGATTAGTTTTCTAAAATATGAACGGAAACATTTTTTCAAGCTTAAAGTTTAACTTCTCTGTTGCCTGAAGATGCATCTGTTCTACAGCAGGACAGACTGTCCAATATCAAAGGTTAGTTTACAGGTATAAGCTGTGCGGTATGACTGGTGCAATGCTGACTTTGTTTACATTTTTAACAGTTTTAGATGTCTTAGCATCAAGAAACTAAGTTTCACAGTCTAATGTAACTCTACATTCATTTCTGTGGTGGTCATTCAAAAATCCGTTGTGTTATCCAGTCTGAGAGAGAAATGCCATTGCAAGTTAAATCTGGGATTAATCTCAGGCATCCATGGGTCCCAGTACTTAATTTATACTGGAGTGGGAGACACTGCTGTAGAACTTCATCTACAGCCGTCTTCAAAAATTACCTTACTGACTTTCTAGTTTGTTAAAAGCTGATACCAGTAGTCATGCATCTCTATCTCTTCAGTCAAAAAAAAAAAGGTAATTTAACACATATTTAAAAACGAACCTTAAACTGATCAGGTATGTGCTCTTAGCTTCTGAGATAGCAATTTACACAATAGTGCTTATAACTGAATGTTCTGTTTGTGTGTAATACCTACTGAGCTGGCAGAGACACCTTTCATTAAAGTTCCTTGATGACAAACGATGGTGGCTTTTAAAAGATGTTTACTTTTAAATGGTATTTTATCCAAATTTCCCATGCCCGTCTACTTCAATTTGAATTTTTAGTTAAACTTTCCTCGATATTTTTGTTTACTGAATGTTAGAGACAAATTGTTTAGATGAGGGTTAAAACAATTTTCCAAGTTTTCAGTTACTCTAGTGCTCTGCCTCGAAGCTAAGATTGAGATGTGAATATTGCCTAGGGATCAGACACAGGCTGTTTGTCACTGGACTAAAAGATAAATTGTAATCAATTGGGGAAAGTATCTGAAAATTGTTGTTGGTATAGGTGTACATGCACTCAAAAGCTCTAGTGGCTGCTGATGAAAATCCTCTTGTTGCAGCTTCACTGAGAAGGAATCCTCTTGGGATTGCATCCACAACAGCAAGGGACTGAGAGTAGGGTTTCCCAACACTTCTGCCTGCTAGGACCAAACAAAAGACAAGGAAACAACCTAATAAAGGTTGAAGCTGGAGAATATTAGGGGTAGAAGGTGTTGGAAGCTGAGTTTGGGAGGAGAGTGTAGGAAAGTGTCTGTAATGTAGGGATGCTCCCCTCCAGAACTTGAGTCCCCTCTGCTGTTAAGCAAGTAATGATGGTTTCCTTCTCTCATACCTCCATAGCCTTAGCTCATCAGTCACTAGGGTTTAGTTGACAGAAGATAATGTCTGGAAAGAAGATAATTTCTTCTGGTTATAACATGTGCTTTCAATTTAAAAGAATTACGCTGTGGATCTAAAATATGTGGTCCTTCTGGTAAACCCACCTGGAACTGAATCCTTCTGCTTTGTGAAGTAGATTTCTTGAAAATAAAATTGGTCTTGTAAAACCAAACCTTATTTACAGATTGTAAGATTACAAAACGAAGTAATTGGGTACTATGACTAGGATACATCTGAATTGTGGGGGTTTCTTTTTTGGTTTTGTTTTCCTCATAGTTCATACTCCTGGGGTGAACAGGTATAGGATGGCTTGCCATTTTTTCCCCTCCAGGCCAGCAGTACCTTGGTTTATAAATGGGCCTTTTTGGAAAAATGTATTAAGGGTTATTGGACAGAAAAATGTATTCATGTGTCACAAAATTTAAAAAACTTTATAGCGGCTTATGAAGAGAGTAAGTTTTGCAGACAGCTATTAAAACCTGAATTCTTAGCCCATGTAACGCAGCTAGGCCAAAATTTCAAAAGCTGAGCGTTGTGTGTTTAGTGTGTCCTGCTAATGAAAGCCAGCATTACATGTTTAATGCTGGATTTGTTGGTGTGAAATGCACACGGGCACACTTGCATGCATACATACGTACTCTTAAGTTCAATGATGAAGAGTGAAGGATATAGTAGGTATCCCTTTTTGTGGGGAGTGAGGGAGAATTGTTGAATACATTGATTGTGGCAGGGGTACCATGGAAAACAACATGACCCTATCCTTTAATCTGCAAGGCATATGCCCCAAAGGGCAAAATTAGTTTCTGTCAACCCAAATCCCCGTGTTTCCTGACATTTGTGTACTTTAAAGAAATATTAACATTCCAAAGTAACCTTGTAATTACATAAGGAAATAAATGCATAAAACCAAGGGCTTGCCAGTGTGTGTAGTTTACATTTTATGACTAAAGCAGTAATGCATGCTGCATAATTACTAGATGATTTCCTGTCGTCTGTGGTCTGAACGACACAACAAGTACTTTATGGAGAAAAGCTAGCACAGCCATTCACGTCAGACAATTCCCTGATACAGGAGGGAGTTCTAGGGCTGTTGTGAAGTGAAAGAACAATAATATTTGTCACTGACCACAACTGATGGGGTATCTGAAAACAAACTGCAGCTACAGAATTCTTTTATAGGCCACGCTGGGACATCGGCCTAAGTGTGACTGAGAGGCAGAGTGCAATCTGTTTTTGACATATTTACAGCTTTTATTTTTCTGTAAGTGTTGTCAACTGATACTGATCAATTTCCAGAATGTTGTAATACAACTACAATTCAAATGCTGTTGCATTCTGTGTTAAAACACCTGCTTGGAGAGAAGAGGACTTTTTAAAAGTCTACGTTAGTAGCTGCTAAAAGTCTGTTAATAGCTGCTGTGTTTTACTGGAATTCAAGAGCTTTTTGATAATCAAAATTTTAAACATTCTGTAACCAAGGTATTAATTTCAAACCAAGTTTGCATGTGAACCACAGTAATTGTGGAATTTGTAGTAGGACATTTTTTCAAGGAAAACTATTAAAACTTACTCTAATTCTATTGTGAGATGTCCTTTCCAGTAGGAGTACAGAAGGAATGTTCTTCATTAGTGGCTAATTTGATCTCAAGTATTAAATTAAAAAAAAAAGTCATACAAATGCATGCTCACTTTTTTTTAAAAAAAGTAAAAAATCAGAAATACCAGGATACGGAAGTTAGTATGCTGTTCACTTGCATATTAAAAGTAGTATTGAGGAAATGAAACATTGTCCAGGTTTGTTCAGTTTGTTTGGCCTTCAAGCCCATATATTTAACTGTAAACTTCAATGCACAGCAACATACTTTATAAATAATATTGCCAACTCATTGCTCCTTGCAGTTTTAAAATCTTCTGGAGTTGTACATTCCAGCTGGAAAATTTTGGCAGCCAAATAGTCTATTATGGAGAAGGCTGTAATAGACTGTCTTATACAGGCAAATTTTAATAGCAAGCAAAAGAAACAATAATACCAAGGCTAGGTGTTACATTACATTACAAAATGGCATGGCAGTAAAATCATAACAGGGATTGATGAATGTCTGTAATCTAGCAGCAGTTGAATTGGTCTATTTCTTGGGGAAAATTGCTGCTGAATTGTACTTTGATTCAAACAAAAGAAAAATCAAATTTAAGGTTTGTTGTAAATATTAAGTGTCTTCAAAAGTACTTTGCCAATGCTGTCTTGTAAGTGAAGACAAGCAATCAACTTAGAAATTAACTATGATAATTTTGGGCTTATTGGCCTTTATTCTGTTGTATGCTCTTCTAAATCTTTTGGAGTTACCTCGAATCAAGCGAGGAAAAAACACTTGTAGCAAGCAGTGTAAAATACTAAACTCACACTGAGCAGTTTCAAGTGTACTGTCTTTAGACTTATATTTAAAAAGTGAGAGGTGTTAGCACCTTTCAATATGTATTTTGGCACAGATTTAAAAGGTGCCATAGGCTTTACCTGTTCAGTGTTCTTTGGAGTTTTTTTCCTGCATGTGGACCTCACTGCTTATTAATATAAGACTACTTGAGAGCTGGTTTTGTATAGAGTTGTTGCAGAGGAAGATACTCTTGAAATCCTAAAGGAAAGTGATTGTAAATACTTTAATTCCCCAAAACTTATGAATTGTAACAAAGTATATTTAAAGATACAGAGTTTCTTTCAGAACAAACAGAGGTAGAATGGGGAAAAATAGCAAGTGAGAAGCAATGCTTTCCGTTTCTATAAAAACTAAACTGATGTCTAAATTGCTCTATCTGTTTTGTTATAGTCTGTGCTTTTCATTGTTAAACTGCTGCCTGGCAAATCTTGCGTGAGTAGGCAGAGAGAGTTTGAGATTGCTCCAGAAGACAGAAGTATTGATAGAAAACTTGAATGTTAACGAGACTGTAATTGAAATAGACTTAGGTAATGACATAGCAAAAAGAGACCAAAAAAAATGGTCAGAAAAGGGCAGTATAAGATTCCATCCTCAAAGCTCATGTTATTCTTTATTACATACTCTTAATTCTACAAACTATGTTAATAGTGCTAATATGTAAAAGTGCAGAATTGGAATGTAGTTACCATCTTCAAATAGTAACATTAGAACATACTTTAAGTAGCATTGGAACTTCCTTTCTTTCAAAGTATGGTAACTTTTCTTAGATGGCATCCTTGAACATTCTGAGGTCTGGAAAGCTTAAAATGAAATACAATTAATTCCAACTGTGTAATTTAGAGGGGGAGAAAAATCAATCTTGTAAGTAGGTATGAGGCGGGAGAGAGTCAAAATAATGTTTCATATTTACCCTCTCCACTTCCATGGCTTTTCATTTGTTATTAGTCTTGGGGATATTGTTTTGTATTTTGGTATATTTTACTTATATAGAATGTGCGAGTTATAACTTTGGAAATAAGTAACTATAGGTGAATGCACACATTCAGTATACCTAATAAATATAGATTCTGATTTGCATAAGCCAATATGACTTTATTAGATTTTGTTTATATTCATTTATAAAGTATGTGAAATCTGGAATTATCTTCTAGGTAATACTTCTGAGTAAATGTAATTACTTGAAAAACCTCTGCATGTAGAAACATGGGCTTTGCCAACATAAGACTAAGCTTGATTAATACACTGGCTTAATTTCTACTGTTTTGTCTTTTGAAGGTGGAAGATATCAACTAGAGATAAAAATTCCAGAAACATATCCATTTAATCCTCCTAAGGTAATATAAACATATTTTGGTAAAATAATTTTGGTAAAATAATTTGTCTAACAAGTTGTTTTTAAGTATTCTTATTTATTTGCTTGTGTGTGTATCTTTGTAGTACTTACCTTCTGTTCCTCTAGACAGATGTTGGGGCTGTCTTTTCTAGGTAGAAATCATGCAGGATGTATACCTGTTCAGTCAGATGTACAACTAAACTATTCAGTCAGAAATACTCCGATTATTCTTAAGAGTGCAGGCTGGTAAATTCTGGGCAGCAGTTTACTGGCCTCCTGTAATTTCTTTTTGGCAAGATACAGTCTTCAGATAGTTCTGTTTGATGTAGGGAGTATTGATTTCTGCCAGCCACACCTCAGAATCACTGAAGAAGTGCTGTATTAGAGGGTTGTTTATTCTTTTAATTCCTTGGACTCCATAAGCTATATTTGGTAAAGTCTTGGGTTTAACCTGCCAAGTTTCTAGAAATAATTAAATGCAGCTAGACATGCAGTTGTTATATTACTTGAAGGACCAATAGAAATAGTATGATCTTATTGCAACTCTACAGAAGGAATACAAAATAAGTGCACAAGGATGAGAGATGTGAAAAATGTTTAAATTTACTTGCATGTTTCTGGAACTTAGTGCACTTCCAATTTTAACAGACCTTTCTTGTGTCTTTCTGGCATTTTCAATTTGTCTCTGCTTCCGTCTTAACTAGATCAGGATAGTGTTCTTCCCCAACTGTGTGCAGCTGTGATTTTATATTTCTGAACCCCTGTTAAGTCCCTTCTTCAGGGGCTTATGATGAGTCAGCAGACTTGTGAGTTATCTTACAGCTGTCTAACAGCTTCTTGATTGGCTTTCTGGCTAAGTCTGAAAGATTTCTTTGATATAAGAGTGTGTCCTACATCCTGATTTTTTTTTTTTTTTTTTTACTCTAGTGTAACACTGAGAAAGAACTAGGGAAAAGGAGGAGGGGAGAGGTGTCAGTAGCTCTTAGCTCTCATCCTTAGAGTGACTTCCTTGAGTCTGGAGTGAAAGACAGTTCTTCTTACTGAAATGTCCGTTGCTTTCAATTCTTTCATCTGCACGTGTTCTGGTGGGAGCTAAAATAAGGAGGGCTGGAAGTGGCCATAGACCCTGAAAGATGGGTCTATGGACTGTGGTTTAATTGCTGCTTTAGGGCTTGGTGCTCATTGCCAAGGCTTACGGATAGCTGTTAGAAACTCAGTGCACTGTAGCATAGTACTGCTTTTTCTGGAGTAGGAATTTATGAATTGGTGGCCTTTTTGCTTGTGTCTAGCCCTGCCTTTCATCTGAAAGATTTCTTTATCTCGTTCAGAATGTGGTTTGACAGCCATTGTTAACCTGCATTCACTGTGAGAAAATACCCAGAATTTACATGGTGGGTTTTGTTTTGTGGTGGTTTTTTTGTTTTGTTTTGTTTTGGAGTTGAGGTAGTCAGTAAGAGGCTCAGCAGACATGATCTCTCAGTTTCTGTCATGGAAAGCAGAACTGTATCGCCTCAATATCTATACACCATTTTGTGTATTTGATTTTATCATAGCCCTGTATGTACAGTATTTTGCAGTAGTATTTGACAAATGGTGTGTTCTCCGTTCACTTGCTTGCAGATCGGGGCAAAAGATGAAGGAAAATCTCTGCCATTCATAAAATGTTTGACAAGGGTTTGGGATTAGGAGATACAGATAGGAAATACAGACACAGGTGAGGGTCAGTAGGAAGCAGTTAAAATGCAGTTTAAAATAAGAGGTTTGAAGAAAATGAAGAAAATTCTATACGTAATCACAGGTTTGTATATGTTCCTTTCAGAGGACAGCTTTGCTTTATGAGAATTCTAAAATAAAATGCTACTTCTAACTTTCTCAGTGTCCTTAAAATTAAAAATGATTTTTAATGCATGCTTTATAAGCATGAATAAACTTTTCAGTGCTTAAAATGTAGACGTGATCAATGAGTGAGTGCTGAGCCTAGATCCTTCCAACAGCAAAGAAAAATAATCTAGCTAGCGTTTGGTTTGTGGAAGAGCATTGTGCATAGGGATAACAGGACTGGATAGTTGTAAAAGTAGTAGTGTCCACCAAGGAAATTCTTCTAACTTCTGTAACTATCAGCAATTTAGCTGAACGGTGAGATCCAATGGCTACATCTTGGGTTCAGGGACCTGTTTCACTGCATTAATTGAGCAGACTTTCCAGCATTTAAGCTAATTCAACAATATTGGAAGATCTACATCTGTATTTAACAGTCTATTGTTGAAAGTAGTAGTGCTGGAAGGTATTTCAAAATGACTTCGTGGTGTGAGGATGTGCCCATGTGAAAAACCATCTAGGAAAACAGCTGGGGATGATTTTGGTATACTCCAATGGGCAGTCATCCATTTCTGAGTAAAGCAAGGCTGTGTTGGACTTGCAAACCTCCTGAAATGTCGTATCTTATGCCTTTGTTCTGTTTTTAGCTTGATCTTTCCTAAATTAGTATTTCTTCATAATATGATTAGAAATGATGCATTTTAAATGTTTACTTAATATACTGCATGTAATAACCATTTTATTTTATTTTTATTTTTTAATTTTCTTGTGTTTTAGGTGCGGTTTATCACCAAAATATGGCATCCTAATATTAGCTCAGTTACTGGGGCCATTTGTTTGGATATACTGAAAGATCAATGGTAAGATTCCCTACAGGCTTAAATATGCAAAATCAAGTATACATACCAGTGTCCTGGATGGGAGGCAGCAACTCATGTTTGCATCTGTAATTTCATATGTCCTTAGAGCTTAAAGTATTGCAGTATAGTATTTTGAGTTAAAAAGAGGACCCTAATGAAATAGCTGGGTAGTAATTTGGGGAAGTATTGAGTAGATAGTAACTGAGTAGAGAGCTTTTTCAATTTTTTTTTTTTGCATTGGGATTAGGGTGAGCATTGTTAATGTTTTTTATTCTCTAGTAACAAATGCTACCTGTTGCCTCCTGAATTTTGTCCTTTCAGCCTCCTGAGGTGTAAGCAGAAAAACCAAGTGCTTATCTTCATTGTGATTCTTGGCTTGTGCTTCCAAATAAACTTAGTTCCCAAAGAGCTAAAACAACAACACATGGAGTGTATCTGGGAATCTAAGAGTGTAAAAGGTATCAGGTAGACAATAGGAAAGAGAAGGAGACCACCATACTAATTCTGTCTCGGTTATAGTTGATAATACTTATGATATGGACCTCTAAACAATTTGCAGTTAAAATGCTTGTCAGTTGCTGACTGATTCTTTGTTACTGTAACATTACTGAAAAGGCTGTAATGGTAAAATCCTTGGAACAAATCTATTGGTGTCCAAACTGTAACAGCCGAACACATGGTACGCTTGTTTTTCTAAGTAGTGCAATATGACCAGTTGTACTGTAGTTGTGATACCCAGCATAAGAGTGGAGTTCATCTCCTGTTACTTTCCTCCATGTCTACCCCAAAAAGAAAAGGGGTGTAATCCCCAGCTAGATGGATGCTCCTGACTTCCCCAGCTTTATCAATACCAGTATTGGCCAAGAAGGTGTCAGCTGGGTTTGGAAGAGAAACTTGGGGGCAGAAAGCTTGGGTTCAGGTCTTACAGTTGATGCACTGAGAGTATACTTCTGTGTGGTGATAAGATGATGTGAAACGTGGCAAGGTGTGATGCATAACTAAAATGAAATAATAAGCAGCCATAAGTTGGCATTACTTGTTGTCTTCATTATTGGAATTGCTTATTTTTTCTTACAGTCTTGTAGCACTTGACTGTATTTCAGGCAGTATAATCTTTCAACATATGTGCCACGGTATATTGTATAGTTTTTCTATCACTAAAGCCAGTACATTTCTAATCTACACATAGGTATCTATCCACCCTACAGCTGTACTGGAGATAAATGTTTCCTCAACTGTGCAAGAGCAGTTTCCTCAGATTATAACCAGATTAGCAAAAGGGCAGAAGGAAGGCTGGCTGGTTGATTTCTGTGCTAGATTTCTCTTTTTGGCTGGCTGTTTTGGGGTGGTTTTTAGTCAAAATAACAAATTTGGGGGGATGTTTTTAAGAGATTGTTTCGTTGATCTGATCTAGAGCATGTGAGCCTACCTGGGAGAGCAGGTTTCACCTAGGTAAGGCTTATTAGTTAATGAGTGTATGGGAAGGCATTCTTTATTTCTAGCAACAAAGCTGGTTTACAAGGAACTGCATCCCAGTCTCATTAATACTCTCTGCAAGGAATTTGTCCAAAGCTTATAAGTTCAGGGTTGTCTTTTCTTCCGTCTTATGGTACTCCTTTATGCGCTGTCGGGTTGCTTTATTCACAGTATCAAGGTCTGTGACTTCAACAAGTATCTTCAAGGCTAATCTTTCCATACTGAAGCTCCTAAACAGCTGTGTTTTTTTTAAATGACATCTGTCACTTTCTACTGAAAACGTGGAGGAAAGAGTTCCTAGCAGAAATAGAAGTCTTCCTTATTTATCATATTTGGAGATAAAAGCAAAGTCATTTAACAGACTTTTTAAAAACATTTTCTTGTAATCTTCATATTAATGTATTCCCTAATTGTTGTTTCCTGTGAAGAAAGATGGGTATTCTTGCCTCTGTAGCAGTGGGCTAGGATTCAGGAGACCACACTTTGGAACAGGTCCTGGAACAGGTCATCTTTTGCGAGACATTGAGTTAAAACTCAGTCTTATCCTACACAGTTGCTTTTGCTTTAGGAGTTAGCAGTTAATGGCTTTCAGATGAATGTACCTGGCCTTTTCAGCTGCTGATTAAGCTAAAAAATGTAAAATATCAACAGGCAAGAGACAAACATTTAAGACACAAAGAATGAGCTTCCTCTTTTCTTTTTTTTTTCTAAATGAAATTTGGAAAGGAAGACCAGGAGAGGAGACTTGACTTGTTCTGGTGATCTTTGAAAGTTAGGTCTTGTACAGATTGCTTAATCTGTGTCTTAGTTCTGCCAATAAAGAAAAGATTTTTACCTTCCACCATCAAGATGTATACAAAATAGGGGTATTTGAACAAGAACTTGCCTTCTGTGTATTTAAACTCTGGTACAGGGAGCACCAATATCACACCATTTGTGTATCACTGAACTCTTCCTTTGTAATGCTGCCTTCATTTAGAAGCGCTGAGGAAAGAATTTCACAGAACTTGGTGGTGGCAGAGGGGTAAGGCTTCTCATGTGCTATATTGCCTTTTCAAAACAATTCTTAATGTAGTGATCCCTTAGTCTTCCAATGTGTTGCTCTTGGTGAGTTTTTGTGTGTGTGGTCATCTTTTGTTTTTTTTTTTTTTTTTTTTAAATCACAGCATGTTAAGTGAAAATTGCTAGTGTAGTGTTGAAGTGCTTTTCAAAGCCCCAGGTCCTGTGGGAGAAGAGGATGTGGTTGTGGCTACATCCATCCTTTCTTGTTTGAACATGTTCAGTGTTGTGATAGTTATTGATACCTGAGATACTCAGGTGGTTTTGCTCTAGAAGGTAGATCTAGTCTTACAATCTCTCAAGTCAAGTCTTTTAGTAACAAGCCTGGTTTCTGAAGTGCCATTGACTTGTAATGGTCTTAACTGAATAATGCTCTTGTTGCTATGTTTTAAATGTAACTTTTGAATTCCAGTGTGTATCTGTGATTTTCACTGAGGTCAATTGGAGTTGAAGGACAGAATTTGGGCCTATGAGAATTTGGGCCTAATATTGCTTGTTTTGAGAGTTAGTAAAATGATATACACAACAACTTTCATGTATTTCTGTAGTTAAAACATGTCTCTTCCCTACTTACCCATCCCGTGATGATTTTCTATTCTAATGAGCATGGCTGAGATATTGTTATGCATATTGGCAGATTGTGAAGTAATGCCTTTAAATGTTTTGTAATGAGTTTAATGAATTTCTTTCTCCACAGTATATGGTTGATGCTGAAATTCTCTGCAGCTGTGGATTTTCATGTTTAGATTTGTAGATACCTGTTGTGCCACTTTGTTTGCAAAACAACTATTGTTTGCTGGTAGAATTAAAATTGGTATGTGATTTTATAGAAAGAATATCTTTTTTATGCTGATCTGACTCCTGTTATGTGGTTTCGCTTAATGCAGCCTATATAATGCAGCCTATATGTATCTTCCAGGCTAGTATTCTATCCCTTAATTTTATTCTTAAATATAAAATATATCCAATACTTTTTACTGAAATCTGAGAGCCAAATTGTTTGAAAGCTGTTTTGCATGCATCCCTTGAGCAGTGAATATCAAACGGGCATGTTGTGGCTGTGTGTTGCTACAAAAAACTATTGGCTGTTGTGGTTTTGACAAGCAAAGTAAAAATTAATTACAAGAGCGTGGCTGTACTGGAGCATTCAACCTTCAGTTTCAGTTGAGATGCAAAATTGTTATTATAGGAGATAATGCAATTTTAATACATAAGCAACAACCAGTTAGTAGTAATCATCCTGGGCATCTATACCTGCTGGGTTTTGTTCAGGTTGTTTGAGGAACACAGCCTCTTCAAAGCTTTGAGAGGAATGTCAAGAACATTAACGCTGTTCAAGGTAACTCGCTGGCATCCTGCCATCCCCCCCAGCCCTGATGTCAAAGCCCCCCTCATCCAGTCTTGTATTTTTCCTGTTAATTAGTGACTCTACAGCAGGCTTCTGCTTAAAGGCCTGATTCATCTCCCTCCATAAACCCTTGGTACAAATTCCCAGAGCTTTTCTCTTGGATTAACAAGTTCAGTTATACCACAAATTGAATAAATATTGCAGATTTAATTAAAATAAAAAAGCAGTTTCCAGCAGCCATGCTTGGTTGACAGAGCAGAGCAGCAGTCTGCTGGCCACAGCTGTTCTGCTGGGTTACCTTTCAAAGGTGAAGTACCAGAAAGACTGTTTTCTGAGAGGAATATATAGAACATAAATAGAAAATTACTTAGCCTTTAAAAATGATGGAAGAGGGAGAGAAACTGGCAGTGTTTTGTAATCCTCTCAGGGCTCTTTCAGCTTATCAGAAGGTAAGAGATTTCTTACCTCAGGCATGCTGGGCACAACTGGGTTGCCATGCTTTTTAATATTAGCATTGTATTCACCCTCAACTAAGGTTGCTTATTTTTAATGGAAAAGCCCCAAGATTAAAAAAAAAAAAAGACAAGCATGTCTGCATATGATGTATATACGTCAGATCCATCAGCTTCCTGATTCACACCAGGTTTCCCATAGTGGAGTACATTTTTGCACTTCCATTGCAAGTTTAACAAATGCCATGCCAATGGAAAAAGCCTGTACTGTGGACAGGAGGTGCAGGTTGGGGGCTTTGGGTTTGAAGTTCTTTTTTCCCATTTCCTACCCATTTTGTGTATGTCAAGATAGCAACCCTGCTTAGTGGCCAAGCAGTATTTTGGGGCAGGGTCAGGGGTTATTATGTTTAAAAGAACCAGAAGCCAGTAGTGTTACGGGACTTGTTGCAGGGCAAATAGGATGCTGGGATGTAAAAGGTTTACCTTCAAAACTCATGATATAAGCTGCCTGCTTTTTATTTATAACTCGTAAGGTTTCATGTGAATTGCTGTACCCTCTTTGAGCATTGTGTCTTCCAGGAAAGATAGGAACCATTGGAAAAATCCAGAGTAAAGTAGCAAGAATGATGGCCTAAGCAAATGTAACCTTGAAAACCATTTCAGCATGCCGAATAGCAATCACAGTGAAGCACTGAAACATTTTCCAAGAAAGCTGTGAGGCTTCAGTTAAGTAGAGATTAGACAAAAATCTGTCAAGAGTAATACAAAACCATGCCTTTAGCAAACAGGAGAGGGGGGAAAAATAACTTAAACCCAAACGTGCAGCTAGCTTGCATTATTAAAGGGAATTACTTGAACTTGATGATAGTATGTTGGTGCATAAATCCACACCTAGAAATGAGCTTCAAGTATAAGAAGAATTGGAAGTTTTTTTTATTCAGAACTCTATTCCTGAAAAATAAGCCTTTGAGGAACTCTGGAAAAGGCCAAAGATGTGTCTTTCTGTTGGAATTTGGTCTTAAGGAAAATCCTCACAACTTCTTTTGCAGCACATTCTTTTGTAGCTCGTGGACCAGTGATTTTGTGTGTGCCTGTGGTGTGTTTTTTTTTTTGTGCCACCGTCAGCCTAGAGTTTACTCCAAAACTGATGACAATTGTTTCTGTTCTTTGCTAATGAGGAACACTGCTTTTCCAGCGTCTGTGAATGTAATTCTGCACAGTCATCTCTATTCGCTTTATTCTCCCCAGAGAAGGTAATGTGAAGGAAGAAGAGGTCTTTTTTAAGGAAATAGGGGAAAAAGAATCTATTTTTAGCTGTCCCTGCAGTTTCTTCTGGGAATCTTAATTTGTTTCTGAAAATTTAAGTCTAAACTATATAAGTATGAAGTCTTTTTTTTTTAGCTTTGATTAGGAAAGCCAATGGATGTCCTCAAGGTAGAAAACGTTAGATGAGTATATGATAGCTACACAAAATGTCAGATTTTCTTTACCATTAATCACAAACCTTAATTTCCATTTTTAATAGGAATAACATGCTACAGTTTCAGCTTTTCTTTTGTAACTTAAGCATATTTCTTTGATTGTGTGCAATAAGGACTGTCTTATTTTGCATGAGATGAGGAAGCCATTCTGAGAAATGAGACTTGAAAAGTTGTAAACTACATTTTTAAACCTTTTTACATATGCAGCTAAACTAGTCTTGTCTATAAGCTTATTTTTTAGAGTTTGAGTTGTGCGTTAGCATATAGCCATCTGTATATCCAAATGGATGAGGTATTTATTTTTATTACTCATGTTGAAATTGGAATGTCAGAACAGAAGTTCAAGTCCCGGTATGCTTTGTATAAAAATCGCCAAACATAACAGATGAGCAAGGACTGCAAGGGCCTACCAGTCTCAAAAACCAGAGTGTTGGAGCCACCACAGGACTCGTGTTCTAGCTGTTTGTGGCATTCTTTGTCCTCAGTAATGCTCCTGCCCCCCTGATCTATCATTTCTACTCCTAGAAGGTACAGTGCAAATGGAAGTAAATCGCCTGTAAGAGTGGCACGTGTGGCTGAAACCACTTTCCTGAGATTTACTCCAGTTTTAATGATGGTAGTATTTCCAGACACCTCTGAAGTAGGAGTTCTGTAAAGGAAAATTCAGAACAGCTTTAATTTGGTGAAAGCAATTACAGTATTGGTTACAGTTGATAGATACTTAATGTTAAGTCTTTCCTGAAAATGACACTAAGCAGCATAGTGAAATAACTGGGCAAAAAAGAACCTTGGGCTCGTAGTGTGCGTGTGTCGTGGCTGTGGTAGTTTCTGAAACTCCCTGCATAAAAATAAAAATGATGTCCCTTTGAGCTTAGAAAGGCCTGAAAGACTAGTGGTCTGTGACACCTGGGTGCCGGACTAGCAAACACACTGCGTTAGGATTTGGTCAATATTAGCAGATACTGCTAATGGATTTAGCAGATCTGCTAATATTGACCAGGATTTGGTCAATATTAGCAGATACTGCTGAGTTGTGCCAGCAATAAATGGGTTAAGCAGATGAATTTCAAAATGGTATTGGTCAGTGGAGTTGAGAGCAGAGGAAATTTTAAGAGCAAAATAGCACAGGTGTGTGCGAGGCAAGAACGTTTTAGTGTTCTGTCACCCTGTTTTTTTGTGTGTGAGAGAGATTCAGGTATGGAAGAAAAAGCTTTGTACTCTGGAGTTTCCTGAGTTAGCTAGGAGCTCATCCTACAAGTATATCTTACTAGTTAATCCCCAGCTTTCTTCGAAATTTAAAGAAGCATTCTCTTGCTTGGGGGAAGCATTCAGCTTGGAAGTTGAAATACTTAAATTTAACTGGAAGAGTCTGAAATCCTGGGTAAAAAATACTTAGTTACCTAAAGAATAGGTTTGGGTGGTTCATGATGGTTTTGTGATAGAACACAGATCTCAAAGCATTAAGGCTTTTTTTTTTAAGAGTTAAGCCTACAAAGTGAAGCTTGAGGGGACTTGAAGCTGATGTTGCGGTTGAATTAAGACAATATGTGCTAATTAAAATCTCTCTCGCTTGGGATGTTTCTCACTTGCATTTTGATGTGGAACATTGCACTGTGAAAGCTCAGTGTGATTGTCAAGTGTTTGTATTTAAAAAAAAAAAGACAAGTTTCTAGGAAAAACATTTAAGAATTAGAAATGATTAGGGAAGAATGCCTTATTTGACTGTTAGCGACATAGCAGGAAAGCTGTGCATACGTGTGTCTAGGAATATAATATTCAGGCGTCACAAACGTACTTCTCACCTCTTACCAACATCTGTTCATCAATATGCTTTGCCAGAGTACCTCAATACAGTGCTTATGTACTGGAAAATATTCAAGCTTCTGGAATCTGACTCTGGAAATAGACTTGCAAACTGTTTATTTTTGTATCTGGACTATCAGGTGAAGCTCCACCTGCTCCATCAAACCCACTGCATTTACTTTCAGGCTTCTTAGGGAAAAAAAAAAAGCTATTTTCTGTTGATTGATACTTCTGTTGATTGTGCCTGTGTTTCACAACTTTCCTTCAGCATTTCGTGTGCCGTAATTACCTTGCTCAGATGTAAGATGTCATGTTTTCCCACTTAACCTTCTACTAGTACTTAAGCAGGGTAAATAGTTTTCTGTGTTAGCTTGAACATCCGTCCCTGCTGGCACCACAACAATTGAGTCAACTTGGCTGCTCAACTCAGTGGGCTCCTTACTTGATTGCCAGTATGTGCCAGCCGAAATGGTAGCTCACAGAAATGGTATTCATTATCAAAGTGGAATTAAATGGTATGTTTGAAATATTACAGCTTTACAGATTAGTGTGGAACTAAGTTTCATGCCTCATTTCTGAATGATTGACCTTTATGAACATGCCTGGTTTTCCCTCTTAAAAAATAATGTTGAGGTCTCTTATTCTAAATAGACTTTGAAATCAAGATAAATGGTGAGATCTTAGAGTCTAAACTGTTCAGCTTCTAGAACTGGCTTCTTGCGCAAATGCACCATTGTTCCTACAGAAATGTTTTCCTGCACTATCTGGAACTCTTATCCCAGCTGAAACAAGGACAACTGGTTAAAACTGTCACTAGTACCAGGCTGAAATGAGAGGAAGTTGAGAATGTTTTCAATTGCATGCTTCTGTAATAATCAAACCTTTGTATTATTGTATTAGTAACTTACTGTGTAAATCATTAAATGTTATTAGGAAAAATGTCATTTAAAATGGTGCAATGCAAAAGATGTCAAATGTGTAAAATTCTGTATCTGTTATGAGAATTTAAAATACAGGTCACTGTTTCTGTGTATGCTATTTTGCTATCAAGAGTGCCAGCAGAGGGAGCACACATGGGCTGCTGGTTCTGTACCTAGAGTTTATGCAAGGTACTACGACTGGACGTAAGGAAGGACAATGCAAACTTCAGGCTAAATTTTTTTTTGTGCAAGTGAAATTAATTTTGTTAAGAGTATAGTCAATTGTGTAGGTCAAGGACTGTTCTAACACTTTAGAAAGCGTTGTTAATGACAAAGTCCACATTTAAAACTTCATTTCCATATATATTGAATGGTATTCTACTCTAAGCTGCAACAGTTTGAAATTGTGACATTTAGTTTTAAAAACTCTCTCTCTATTTTTTTATCTTCTGTTATATGAATATAACAGCACAGATGACTAAAGACATGGGACTTGGTAAAGTCATTTTCAAATTTTACTTCTAGGGCAGCAGCAATGACTCTAAGAACAGTGTTGTTATCACTGCAAGCATTGTTGGCAGCTGCAGAACCAGATGATCCACAAGACGCAGTAGTGGCAAACCAGGTAAGGTGCTCAGTTGACTGTGAACTTCTAACACATTTGTAACCCTCATTAGCTCGGATCAAGTCCCAAACCTTAGGGGGGAGAGAGAGGTTTTAAATAATTTATTGGAAAATTGCTTTACGGTAAGCATGAGTTACTACAGTGTTTGATGGTCTTTACTCTCTAGGTTCCAAAGGAGCAGTTATTTTTACAGCGTCAAGAGATTTAATTTCAGTTTTCTTCCTTATTTAGTTTGTCAGGAATGTCAGGAGATAACGTAGTAAAACAAAGTCCAGTATAACTTGCCTTTTAAAATCTAAGGCTTTTAGTATTTAAAAAAAGTGTTAGTTTAAGACAAGTTTTAACTTGGTGTTCATTAGATTAGTTTGGCTTGTAGCTCCTCTTCTAGATTATTATGAATATTGTAGAGCATTGTGTTTGTTAAATGACAAAATTTTGAGTAATTACTTGTAGCATTCAGTCCTGAGATGCATTTTATCTGAATGAGGCATCCTTTGTATTTAACCTTTGCAAGTACTTGGGGTAACTAATTTAGTCAGTAGTTAAATAGGTATCAATAGAATTCTAATGCAATCAGCAAGGTTTGTTACTCTTGAGATAGTAGCAAGAACTTATAAAAATAGTGTTAATTGGGTCTTGTTCCATACCAATGCTATTTAAGATGTTGATTAAAGATAGGAATAATCATTCCGTGACTTAATAGTTTAACAATTTTCAGCAAAATCCCAAGTATGTATGTGGTGTTTGCCCCTTTTTTTCTCAGGGGAGAAGGGGGAAGGGAGAGAGAAGGCTTGGCTTTGCAATTGACTGATAATAAGGGTACATTTCAGTAACAACAAAAAAAAACACGAGCAAGGAAAAAGTTCTTCCAGCATCGATCTCATTTAAGTCAGCACACTCCAGAAAAGAGAAAGTGTGCACTGCCTTCCCCTAAAAAGTCTATGTAGGATGATAATTTATCAAACTTGTTAGGTTTTAGAGGGGAACATGGAGATCAGAGGTAGCCCACTACGTCACAGGGTGCAATAGCTGTGTTAAAGCTACTCAGATTTGTATATTCGTGTGTAAGTGTAGAATGTTTGCTTCTGTTGGCCTGGACTGCTGTAGGCAGTGCTTGCAAAGGCCAGCAAAGCCACCAGGCGTTCCATGCAGATGATGCCCCTGCACAGGTTTCTTGCCAGATGCTTGTCCTTGCTGTCACATCCTCTTTTCTTGTAAACAAAAATCTGTTTTTCCTTTTTCACAAAGAAGAAAAATGGAGTTTCCCATTCTGGCTACTGCTATTAGAATTCTGTGTGGGAATTCTAACAGTCTGATAGAAACATTTCGGCTGGAAATGGTTTTCTCTCAGACAAAAGACTTCAGGAATCTTCCCGGCCTCCGAAGAGCCGTTTTCCAGGCTGCTTTTAGGTGCCTGTAGAGATGTGTGCAGTGGGACTGTGGCACGGCTGGTGTGCGAAGGATTCAGTTTTCCTGTTCCCTGCAAATATCTGCATGAAAGCTGTGCTAGCAGATTGGCCTTTAGTTAAGTGCTTGTGTACGTAAGTAGAAAGTGATTATAGTCCCTTTGAGAGATGTGATGGTAAGCATCCAGTTCCTCCGTGTGGGGTGTATGGTTTTTGTGTCCCCTCTCCCATCTCAAAAAAGAGCAAGAACACCCTTTTCAAAAACAAAAGTTCACAAGGAATTATTTATCCTCCACACTTTTCCTTAGTGAATTTACTTAACTATGTGTTACACTACTAAACTGTCCAGGTAAATGATAGAGTCCTAGAAGAGTGAAGCTAAATCTCAGGGAGAGCACAGTGGTGTTCTACTCCTGCTTAAATAATGGCAGTATTTTCAGACTCCTACCACCTTTCAGACATTGTCCTGTGTCAAAACTACTACAACATACTTGACTAGTTGCAGGTGTTTTTCTGTTTTAAGTACAGCAACATAATTGACTGTGATTCCTGATACAAACACATCAGTAAAAGGTGCCTGTAGGCTTCTCAGTTCAGTGAGAAGCTGGATTATTTACAGATACCTAACTAAAGTAGTTTTATTTATAGAACAGTGAAAGCTAGTTCTGAATAAAGTGCAGTTATGCAAACACAACTTCAGTCCTTTGTGCTTCATCTGGTTGTTTATTAGGCTTGTGGTGTTTTCAAATATATTAAAAACAGA
This sequence comes from Heteronetta atricapilla, assembly GCA_011075105.1. Classification (NCBI taxonomy): domain Eukaryota; kingdom Metazoa; phylum Chordata; class Aves; order Anseriformes; family Anatidae; genus Heteronetta; species Heteronetta atricapilla. Next base: position 72,238,864 of record CM021734.1, on the reverse strand, counting down.
AAAACAAACAAAAAATCATAATAACTTGAAGATATGGTAAGAGAAGAAAAATACAGTACCCCAGGAGGCTACTGATGCTATACTTACTGCTTTCTCTTTTCTTTGTAATAAGAAATTTATTACATATTACTGTGTGTATGTATAGCACTGAATTATTCCCAACAGTAGATTCTCTCATGTTTGTTTTAATGCCATTAATAATTGGATAGTAGCTTCTCAGATTAATTAATCTGGGGTGGAATTAGTGTGAGGTGTACAAAGCACACAATGCAGTGGAGTTGGTGTGTGCACTGTTGGAAATGAAATGTGAGTAGTATTCACTTGAAAATCTGCTTTATGGATTTAATGCTCATTTACATGTATGGATAAAAACATGTAAAATAATAATCAGTTGTATTTCCACCCTTAAAGTATGTCTAAATAGTTTGTGTATTTCCTAGTATTGTCTTATTATTTAAAACTAAAATTACGTAGTTAAGGATGGAAAAACAGTTTTTCAACTGTAATGACTAAGGGGGAAGAAGTTGTCTTTAATAAAACAATATATGGCTCTGTTGATTAAAAAAAAAAAAAAACTATAGATGAAAGTTGCTAAAATAGGAAACTCCTCTTGCTTTGTTGTGTACCACTTATGACAGATGACCCACTTTCTTGTCTTTGAGTTCCTGGCACTGGCTGAAAACGCTGCTCTGGTCCATTCTGGTATTTACTGGCAAACTTGTTAGTGACAAAACTGGTGCCAAATAATATTTACATACCCTGTGTGATTTTTATTTTCTGATGATCAATAGCTTGCACAGACTTGCAATGTCCTGTTTTTTCACACATGTTCACCTGTTTTTTCAGCCCTTTTTTGGTCACACATACTACCCTTATCCTTATTTTCCGGAGAAGCCCTGCAGTAAAATGCCAACCCTCCCTGAAAAACCGCAGAACTACTTGTGTGCAAAACCAGGCATATTTGCTAGCAATTAGAGAAATGCTTTGGTGTGCTGTACGTACATTCAGCAGATGTTAACATGGGTAGCTTGTGCATTGCTGCACTGAATGTAAAATTTCAGTAGCTGTGCTAAATAAGGCTACTTAGCTCCTGATCAATGCAGTTGAGAGCAGCAGTATCTGACTGTACTCATAAAATACCTGTAGTGCATAATTTAATCTAAAGGCAATCACATGAAATTAAATACCTGCATAAGCTTTCTCTGGAAGAAATCCTTGCCTCGAAGTTTCATTTCAAAAATATGAGTAGGATTGGTGTGAAACATTGTTGAAGATGTTACAGAAAGAGTTACGGATAGGAATCTGCCGTATCATCGTACTTTTTGGTTGGATTGCTGAGCTGACTTGACTTTCCCATTCTCCCCCTCTCTCTCTTTTGTGTAGTACAAACAAAATCCAGAAATGTTTAAACAGACAGCTCGACTTTGGGCACATGTGTATGCTGGAGCACCAGTTTCTAGTCCAGAATACACCAGAAAAATAGAAAACCTTTGTGCTATGGGCTTTGATAGGGTAAGTATCTATAACTTAAATGGTTTTCCACTTCCACCTTTTTTGAAATAATCTGCTTATAAGTGATTAACTTTTTCTTAACAAGTGGTAAACATGTTCTGATGAATCTGCAAACTTCTCATTCTGTTTCTCAGCTGCAGGCTCATGCAATGAAAATACTGTTTTGCTTTTTGTTTTCTCATTGCAGAATGCAGTAATAGTGGCCTTGTCTTCAAAATCATGGGATGTAGAGACTGCAACAGAATTACTCCTGAGTAACTGAGCCATGTAGAGAGAGCTGCTTCGGTAGTCCAGCTTGCCCCTTCTGGAGGAGCATCACCATCTGTTATTTTTAGGATTCTATATAGATTCTCTTTTAAAACTGGCACTCTTGCCTGATGATGCTATCTAGGCACTATTGGAGACTGAAAAACCGCTCTGTAAATAAAGCTAATTAAACGTCTGTGTAAATTTAAAAAGGGGAAATACTTTAATTTTTTTCTTACTAAATATTGTAAAAATTCTTTGAGCTCAGCTAAAATAATGGGGGAAAAACATGCCTACTTTAGTGTTTAGCAGTGTGACGAAGACTAGCAGGAACTTGCTTCAGGATTTTGATTTAGTAATTCAGAAAGCAACATTTTTGAGTGTTAGTCATCAAAATTGTTGGTGCCACTCATCACAGCTATCTTACTGTTTTTAACATGGATCCTATGTGCCTGTGGATTGACCTATATTTGCATGCTTGTACTTAATAGACGTATTAGGTAGGGTTGCTGAAGAGAGCACCATTTAAATACTCGAGTGTTCTTGTACCTATTTTCCTGAAAGACTGAAACGATTTACCCAAAGTTCCAAATGGTGACCTATTCAGAACCTTTTTCTTCCTAGCTTATAAATTGGGAAACCTCAGTGTCCTCTCCCTTACATCATACGGCTACAAACCCTCACTGGATTATTTTTCATTACCTGTTGGTATTGTGTGCCATTTACAGTAGCCTAGGCTCCCCTTTAAAGAATATATTTTGAATTATCAGTGATGATTTTCATCCATCGTATTTTCTACACATCTCATAAGGGTTTATTATGCCTCAATATAGCACAAAAAGATGGAGCTGGTTTTCTTTACTTTTTTTTTGTCTTAAATGGATGTAAAATGTTGAGTATATCCTGAATAATATGATTTCACTGGATTTGAAAGAGGAAAAAGCTAATTCTCTAGCATACTGAGAGTTTTTTTTTCTTTTGAGTACTTGATACGATGCAATCAGCTGTTTTTGCAGCAGTTTTCTAGCTTTATTTTGGGCTTCAATTTAAGGATTGCTTACCAGGTACTTTAAAATTCATCCTTGCTTGCATTTTTCTCTAGTTGACACATGGAGGCTGTGTTGGTGTTTTTTCTGTACATACTTCAAATGCACATAGAAGTAGAAGTGTGTTCTCAATTTAGCTTTCTTTTGGATTGATGTTTCTGATAAACGAGAACTGAACTCTTATCTTGGCTTGTACATACAGTCAGTCGTTTTATTCGTATTAAAATGACATTTCATCCTGAGTGCAAAAGCTTGAAAATTATTAGTTTTGCAACTTCAAACACTAGTACATCTATTTAAAGAGAGCGGTAATGTCTTTATGAATACGATGCTAACTCTTGAGAATATATCTGACAAGGAAGCTCAGAGAAATCCTGAGAATAGAGCGGGGATTGTTGATCATAAAGTACTGTACAAGTCATCTCTTTCGTGACTTTCTTCTCCTGAGCGGTAGGATTCATGGGGTCGGGGTGGGGAAATACGTCTGTTTGGGATTTTTCTTGAACTATGAAGTACAAGTTGAAGTAGTTTCACACTCGGTAGACGGTCTGTTTATAAATCGTACAAGAGGAAATCAGAAACATTGTATTTGTTAGATATCTGGAGCATAGTCATAGTGGAACAGAACCAGAAAATAGAGCTGTAGAGACCTAACTAGTTCAGGGATGTTCCCTGGGCTGTTCTGTCTGATGTGTCCAAGCTTAAAATATTTCGGGGCACAGACAGTAAATACTTGTAACTCATATCAGTGCAATACTAAATACATCTGCTTAGTCTTTACAGCTTTTTAAGGCATAGTCAGTGATTTTTTTTTCTTGAGTTAGTGTAAATCATTCTCGAAGATGCCAAAGGAAATTGTTTTGTCTTTCCTTATATTTATTTATATTTTTTTACAAAAAAACCTGCTACTGTTCAGCTGGTTTGCCAGGTGAAAACCAGGGACGGTAGGAAACTGGCGGATGCCACGTGCGTTAACCTCACATTGCTGTCTTTTCTGTTGTACAGGCTTAAGAACTTCTTGGTTACATCAACACCTTTTTTTTTTTTTTTTTTTTTTTACCCTGGTGGTAATTATAAATTGCTGACTACTTTCCCTTGTTCTTCGCTGCTATTTATCAAAAGATGGAACTTGGAAATCGTTGTCAGGGGATGTAAAACTTCACAGTTATGGGCTGCTGAATGTCTTGATAAGACCGGTCTCCTCAGATCACCACTGGGAGCGTGTGCCCAGTGATAACCAGAGCAGGCTTCCCGAACTGTGACTGAAGGGGTGAAGGAAGAGAGGGGAAGGGAGACGGGGAGAACAGAGGGAAATGGTTATGAGGCGGTCAGGGCTGCCACCGAAACAATGCCCTGTTGTGTTTTATTTCTCATGAAGTTACCTCATTTTCGTCTCTACAGAAAAGCGCTCGCCTTCCCCTTTCCCCTTGTGTGTAGATGTTGGACACTGCTTTTTGCCCTCCATCCATGTGCTTTATAGCAAAGATACCTTGATGCTAGCACAGATGCTGGCAGAGGGAAGCTTCTCAAGACCCAAGCTGGGAAGGAAAGATGACCCAGCATTTGAGGAGACATCTGCGGTCTGAAGTTCCTATGAGTTTTGACATGTGAGTCCTTTATAAGGAATGTTTTTGTATTCTCGGTAATTCTCAGAGTTGAATTTAGGGGTAACGTTGTACAAGGTTAGTTGAACTGCAGCTGGGGCTGAGCCCTAGGACGTTTACTGTTAGTGTTCAGTTTATCATTGTGAGTTTGTACGTGTGAAATCCCAGTTCTGTTTTCTGTGAGCATCTCTACATTCAGGGCCCTGTGCGTTCGCAGGTGCGGCTGCTGCACATTCTCCACTTGCTTAAAACAGGAGCATGAAACACGGGGACAGTTGAGTTGCTTTCTAAGTACAAATAAATCCTGTGTTGTCTTCCGCCGTTGGTTAAGAAAACAGCTTGGAGCGGTGCTTTTGAAATCCACATGGCCCAGTTTTTCTGAGCAAGGTGTTGGTACTGGGGCTCGCAGCTTGCCAGAGCATCAGGCTTCGCTGCTGAACGTTGTGATGTGCATCTAGCCAAGTGGGTTCTCTTGTTTTGTTGGTGGGCAACAAGCAATTCCTGTCACATCCAGTTCCTCAGACTTGAGTATATTTTTGCTTAGAGGTAAAAAAGTGTCTTTCCGTGTTGCCAAAAGCCTCAGTTTTGCTCTGAGTGCCAAAAGTCTTCCCTGTATCTCACCCCCACTTGCTGAACTCGCAGCTTTTTCCCGTAGCTTCTGTGAACAAGCTGTGTCCTCAGTGCCACGGACTGGTACCTTTCAGAGACAAACAGCAACGTATCCTTCCAGCAAGATGCGGCGCTTGGTGCTGCTCATTCTGCCTAGCCCAAACTTTCTCTCTAAAGAAAAAAGCTTGCCGCAGCTTTCGAGTTTGTAGCAGCAGAATTTCATGCGAGTGAGCAGCTTTCTAACAAGGCTGATGTCAGCCTGCCAGAGCACGTGGGGCCTTGACTCTAATTGGTTCAAGAGCATTTGTTTGAGGAATTAGGTACCAATGGTGTAGGGATATGTCCTTTTTTTAATTACCGTTCTATTTAACTCTTCCAAGTAAATTAGCATTGGATCCCTGACATAAGGAATATAGGCTTTTTGTGTGTGTGTGTGTCTGAAAAGAGGAATTAAATAGCCAGAAAGAAGCTTACCTTGTAATGCCAAATCTGTGTTAGTTGGTGTGGGTAACAAACATTTAAACTATGCAAATCTCAGCTTAGCAGCTGTGAATCAGACTAGGCACTTCAGAGCATATGGATTGCTTGTTTAATGGGGGAAGAGGGAAGGGGAGGGGGAAAGGCAAACCCGAACCAGAGTTTCAAGCAAGAGTTCTTGTTTACTGCATCGGTCATACACTGTTAATGTGAAATGTTCCATTTTCAGAGCAAGGGGAAGCTTAGCTGTGTGCATGGCCCTTGTTTCCTTCCTAAATACCAACAAAAGCTAGCTTAGATTTGGAGGCTTGCCCAAAGGGGAAAATGATAAATAATTTAGCAGTGAAGGCTGGTTTCATTTAATGTCTGCTTATGAGCAGGCACAAGAAGATGAGAGGGCCCCTCCTGCTCTGTTTTGTTGGCTGTGGAAGCCGATCAGGAGCGTCTTGATGAGCGTAGCTGCTGGTTTGTGATCCAGTGACTTGCTGTGTAGGACTTGATGAGCACTTGGCTAAGAAATAGCTCACGAGAACGTGTTTCATCTCGCCATCTATTGCACCACAGAGCCAGAGCATGGAAGTGAAGATGCTCATTGAGTGCCCAAGGCTCTTTCTGAGAAGGCCACATAGGCGCTTCCACTGCTACTGCCCTCATTTCCCTGGCACAGCTTTCTCCTGTGGCTAAGTAAAGGGGCAGCTGTTTCTTTCCTCTTGTTAGCCTGGTTATTCCAATACCATCAGTAAAAACACGTAGCTTGCTCTTCCTGTTGGAGCTGTTAGTGTCACCAGCCGCTTCATCCTTAGGCTCACAAGACCAACTGTCCTTAACCCATTTGCTTCTTGCTCGGTTATTCCAGCTGCAGCGCTCCGTAGTTAGCGACTCGAGTTTTCAGCTTTGTTCTCATTCGACAAACTCTTGCAAGTCATTTGCACTGTACTGTGATGTGATGTTCCTCCTCTGCTGTTACCTGCTTTGTAGGCATCAAAATAGCTAGCCGATTGCTTACGGTGCTGAGCCATTCATTGAAAATGTAAGTTGAGAGACTCAACAGCTGAGGAAATGTACTGTGAAAATGCTGTACTTGTCCATTGCTGGTTTCTGACAACTGCTGGTGCTCTGTGGTGTCTGGAGGAGGCTGCCATCATACGAATGCTGATGTCACCTGTTGAAGAACCCTGCTTTACACTTAGCTTTTCCATCCGAGATTCTGACTTTTCTTAAAAAAAAATAAAAAATAAAAATAAAAACAAAAAAAAATACAGAAATATATATATATATTGCAGGAGGTTGGGTCCTGAGCATCAGGCTTCCTGTAAAGGAGGAGGGGGTGGGCTGGAATGCAGCATCAGTGTTTTTTGTCTTGAAAATAAAAACTACACAAACACTTTTGTACACAAATGATTTTTTAAATAAACACACATTTTAAAAGATGTTGATTTTCACTGGGAATGCTTAACAATAAATGCATGTTTCCCTGAAAGCAGTTTTCATTTTATTTCTGGCAATTCCAACTGTTCTGCTGCTATACTGTTTCCATGTCAATAAGGAGAGGAAGGATGAGAGTTGTCCTAATGCACATTGAAAATTTTGAGGAAGAAATTGTGTAAATATAATATGTGTGTGACGGAAGAGTGTGTTGTTTCACCTAAGCCAGTAGGAAATGTATTTACATAAAGAAATATATGCATACAGGCATAGTGTCTCCTTTAAAAAAAAGTCTAAGGCTGTGTCTGAAGAAACAAAAAATGGTGTTTTGGTTTTGCTATCACTCCTGCTCATCTTGTCTTTGTACTTTCTATAAGCCCCAGCTGCTTCCTCCAGGGGGAGGCGACAGCCTCCTGCCTGCTTGGGCAGCTGTAGGAGGATGGGGGGAGATAAAGGTGCCTGTGCAGCGCTGTGGCACCAGTACCTGCCACCAGCGCTTTGGCGTGTTTTGGTCAGTGCTCGCAGCACAGAGCAAGGCATGGTGGAAGAGGTCCTCTGTGTACCAAGAGCTCGGAGCAGTGAGCGGGCTGGGAGGCTCCTTGTCACATGAGTTTTGATTCTGCTTCATCTCTACAGGCTGGTGTTTGGCCCTGGGCAGGTTTCACAGGCTCTTGGGGCGGCTGTACCAAACTTAGCATCACTGCACAGGGATGGTGTGAGAATCGGGGGGGGAGCTTCTATTTACCATCACCATGAGCTGTGTGGTACCTCCTTCATTCACAGGGAGAGGGAACGTGCTCTTCTTGGTTGGGAGCTTGTCTCTCTTAGCCTGTCTGGTACTTCAGAAAAAACCAAAACCTATTCCCTTGTTCTTGAAGTTAGACACTGCTGTGCCCCGCATAACTGAGCTGCTGTGTACAGAAACCCTTGTGAAGTTGTCCTACAGCCTTGTAATTTCTTCCAGCACCCCAAAACTGGAAGCACGTTTACAGTTGAACTGGACAAATGGTATCTCGATGCCTCCTGTGTTTAATTTTGTATTTCAGTAGCTGTAATGCTGACAACTTTCAGCTCTCAGCCAGGTAACTTTGATAATGCCTATGCAGCAACTTCAGGATATAAAATTGTTTTAAGGTCAAGGCTGGGGTGGGAGCTGGAGCATCATGTCTGGTATAATGTCAAATAAATTGCATTGCTTCACTTAGTGGCTGCTTTGTGTTGAAATACATAAAGGTTGTAGGTGGGTTTGTGCCAGCCCAGAGGGAAATAAAGGGTAATCAAGTGGCATTGTGAGGAAAAAAGGAGCCTGGTGGTGCCGGCTGGGGAAAAGTGGCTAAAAACAGCCCAGTTCTCTTACGGAGGGGCAGAAGAAGGGAATAGGGAGAGTAAGCACCTTGTTTTCCCTGCCCAGGTCTCTGCCTGGCTCCCCAGCTGCTGATGCTCATTGCAGGCAGGTTAAGAGAGAAGCTATTGCTGAAAATACGCGAGGCAGCGAGTAGTCAGCTCCTGCCCATCCTGTTGGAGAGGTTTGGGAGGCTCCTGCAGCCGCACCGTGTTACCTGGCTGCAGGGGCAGCCCTTACGTGGCTCGGGGCGAAGCAGCTGCCCACAGCTGTGCTGGAGGAGCAGGGGTGGGACTGGCTGCATGGCACCGTGCTGCTTACAGCCCCAAAAAGGAGCGCCAGTCAGGCTCTGGGATGAATTTTGGTTCAGTGAGCAGGCCTAGAACAGGCTCGGCCCATTTCACCCAGGAGATGTGAGAATTAACTGCACATAAACCTGTTCGTTAACAAAGAAATAGTACCAGAAATTGTACCACTGCTGTACCTTCAGCTTTCCCTGACGACAAGGCTGAAGAACAAGGCCCAGCGGCAGAGCAGGACACGGCTGCTCCTGGTGGCCAACGGGGCTTCAGAGTGCTGCAAGGTGGTGCATGCGAAGTGGCTTACGCGTGTAGAAAGTGATTTAAGTGGGCTAAAATTGTCAGTTTAAATGTGATGAAAAAGACTCACATGTATGGCTTTTGCCGCTAAAGGGACGAAATCTGGGAAATGAAGCATGTATTAACTATCCAGAGGCGCATTACCAACCCGACAGGGCATGGGAGAGGGATGTTTGCTCTCTTTGCTGGGCGTGCACATTCCCTTTAGAGCAATCTCCCACAGTCACGTCCTTAACTGGTCAGAACCACATCAAAAATGCCAGGAGTGAAGTGTCTCTAGGCCATACGTGTCAGATGGGAGAGCTATTTAGAAGTAGACATGTATGAACAAAGCAAGCACCGAGTTGGATGATGCAGATGAGGAAAAAGCCAAAAGGTTCACAGGAACAAACAAGGACAGCATTGTTCCTCATAGTTCGTTTGCCATTGTTCTCACCTGGGACTGGGCCTTACCTGTGACTAGTTGCAGGAGCTCATCAGTGTTTGTGAATGCCCAGAGGGAGGGTGTAAAGATGGAGCCAGGCTCTTCTCGGTGCCCAGTGCCAGGACAAGAGGCAGTGGGCACAAACTGGAGCACAGGAGGTTCTCTGTGAGCACCAGGCAGCACTTCTGTGCAGGTGACAGAGCCCTGGCACAGGCTGCCCAGAGAGGCTGTGGGGTCTCCTCCTTGGGGACCTTCAGCAGCTGCCTGGAAATGGCTCAGGACACCCTGCTGTGGCTGTCCCTGCTGGAGCAGGGGCTGGAGCAGGTGTCTCCAGAGGGCCCTGCCAGCCTCACCAGCCTGTGGTTGTCCCAAACCTAGACTTGGCAGCTGTGTCACAGTTAGGTGTGCTAGAGCAACTGTAAGTTCACGTTCACACGGCCATGCTGACTCTCTGCTTTCAACTGCTTTGAGATCACTGAATCTTTTCTGCAGCAAACCGCTGTGGTTTGGGCTGCTGCATAAATCACAGCTGCTACGTCTGTAGAAGCCTCTTTGAAACCACATCCAGTTGACAACAAAACAATACATAATGGGAGAAATAAAGCAATATAGTTATAAATAAAACTGTAGTCTTTGCTGTGTGTGCATGCCAACATCGCTCATGGCCAGGGTACCCCTTCCTATGAGGGCAAAGTAGGGGGCCCTGCATGTGGCAGTTCCCTGAGAATTGCTGTTTTACACCTATTTGTTAGTCAGGATTTTAAGACTAACAGCAGGGTGCCCAGCACCACGCCCAGGCAGCTTCTGGAGATCTCTGAGCAGGAGACCCCCACAGCCTCTCTAGGCAACCCATGCCAATCTGTCATCAGCACAATGAAAATTATTTTAAAATATTTTTAAACAATTAAATGAGATTTCTTGTATTTCAGTGGGTGCTGATTGCCTCTTGTGTGTTCACCAAGAAGAGCCTGGCACCACTTCTTTACCTTCTCCTGCCAGGTGCGTAGCAGATGGGCTAGGCCCCGTGGCCGGGCCGTTTCCCTACAGCACTGGGAGGTTTGGGCAGCCAGAGCCTGGCAGGGCCCGAGGTGGCTGCGTGGGGCCAGCGGCCGGGGAGACATCACGGTGACGTACAGCTGACCAGCACAGAGGGTTCGCTATGGGAAACAGCTCCCTACTTGGAGAAGGGAGAAAATAACAGAAGCAACCTGTGCTGAAATAGGGAGGAAACCTACTCTGGAGAGTCCTTGTGGGAAAAGCACGGTTTAAAATCCTGTTATCTCAGTCCTGTCCTGGTGCAGGGGCAAGGGGAAGGCTGAGCCCGGGGAGCATAGGAGCAGGCGGCGCCACCACAGCCTGCCCTGACCTGTCTGGCAACACGGCCAAAATTGAACATGGTCGTACTTCCCCTGGGCTTTGCGGGAGGGACGCTGCCTTTTTTTCTTTTCGGCTTTGGCAGTTGAATGCAGTAAGGTTCCTGTCAGAGAAACCTTCTGTCCAGCTTCTCTTGTGGGCCTTGCAATATTCTTGAGCCATCTGAAAGATAAATGGGGCTTTATGCAGGAAATTGCTTCTGTTTTACTTGCCTAGCTGCCTGAAGGCTGCAGAAACCTCTAAAGCAATGAATTGATCCCTGATCCATTTCCAAAGACCAGCCAGCACTGATCTACTTAAGCTGGGAGAGTTTCATGTTCCTAAATGATGGCAAGGAACAAGTGTGGCTCTGTCACAACCTGGAGGAACACGTCCAGTTTGAGGATGGCCTCCAGCTGAGGCTTACCCGGCACTTCCAGTCTAACTCCCACAAACACCACCTCACCTCTGGTTTCTGGAAAACCACCACAGAAATCAAAAGCGAATGCTGTCGTACCGAGAGCAAACGTCACAATTAGCCTAGGATAACTCGTAATGGCCTTAAAAGCAGGGACTCCAAACCTTAATTCAGAGCAGAGTTATTAAGTTAAACACATCTCTCCAACATCCAGCTGAGCACATGCAAAACACTGGTGTGAGAAATTGAACTTTTAGGCAAAAAAGTGTGTTTGGATCAAAACTGACTAAAAGCTGTACTGCAGTTTACAACTACAAGTTACTAAAGATGTTAGATTTTCAGAGGTGCACAGGAAAATCATCTTTTTAAGCGACAGAAGCCCCACAGAATTTGCTCCTAATAGCGCTACTTGTAGGCACAAAGGAGAAAGGAATGCTTGAAAGGCCTGGATTACATAAAATGTTTTCTATGGAGAGCACTTTTGTTACTTATAAAGTAACACATAATCTGAAGCATCTCACACTGCCAACCCTTCTGGGTGCATTGAGGCCTTGCCCAGTGCTTTCGGTGCCTGTGGTGCAAGGCGAGATGGAGCCATCACTGCAGCGTGCAGGCACAGTACAGCAGGATCAAGTCCAGGCCTGCATGTCACAGGCCCCCAAAACCTCAAGTTCATAGGCTTGTCTAAATCCATCTTAAACCAACTTCTATTTTAGGAGGTTCTTCCAAATATCTTTTGGTTAGATGGTTAGAAACCATCTCGCGATTTCTACTCTACCCATGTCACATTCCTGCAGTCTTTTACTGCTCTGTCACCAAACTCTAACCAGCCCTGTGAACCCCAGCCTTTAACTCGAACACCGCTTGTGGGTCTGACTGAGATCACACTCGAGGCTGGAAAGGCTTTCAGAAACAAAGCAAAGAGATCTGTTGAAGTACAAGAATCAGCTTTATGCAGCAGCTATGCGTAAGTGTACCTGAGAGAAATCTCCCCCAGCCAGATAGGGTGGGAAAACGGTGAAATCAGCTTCCCTGGAGGTGACAGTGTTACCCCAAAACACCCCAGCTTTCCTTGGGGAAGGGCGTCAGGCTGTGAGCCAGCTGCCTGGCCAGACAACACCTGCACAGCTACGTCGTACCAAGGAAAGAAATCAGATGATTACCGATGAAATTGAAAGAGCAGACAGCGATACCTACCTGCTGTGGAGCACTCAGACCCACCACCAAAGCAACTCAGCTCATGTCTGGGACTGCCATGATCACAAGCCAGCTTTTGCTTCACAAACTTTGGTGCATCGGGGTCAGCAAACATCAGTCTTGGCTTCCTGGGCAACGAGAGAAGAATTAAATGCCTGAACTTAAGGAGCAAAACGTGTCTTTCTTGTTCTGGAGCCCTTCTGCCTTGCAGCATTATGAACACATAGCTGGGTTCTTGTGGCTGTTGAAATAACAGTCTTGTTGTGGGTGGAGGACACGCAGGGTATGCAAAGTTGTGTGGTCATGCTTCGTTCTGCAGCTGCCTTGCTGCTGAGACTGCCCTGCCGCCAGCATGACTTCTCAGAGTTACAGACCAGCCCAGATAACCTCTGTGCTCCCACCGAAGAACAGACGTGTCTCCTGATGGCTGTCCCTCCTCACCAAGGACCCGACTGCACTGCCTGGGGTGCCCATGGATGTCTCAGCTCCGCCGGCCATGGATCGAGCTGTGCAGTGATAAATCCACCAGGTTGGAAGTGGAGTGGCTTCCTGTCAAAGCCGGCGGGGTCACAGCAGGTCCTGACTCTACCTCCTGTCGGCTGACAGCACCTAGCCTCTGTGCAGTTCAGTGGTTCAGACGTTTGTCGTGTCCTTTGCCAAGCAGAAACAGAGAGAGGACACGCTGCTGCAGGTGAGCAGGACCTTTCCAGCAGGTCAAGCAGGAAGGCTTCTCCCAGAGCAATACTGAAATGACTGTACGCTGCCTGGCGCAGGCAACAGCTCCCTCGGTAATGCAGCTTAAGTACAGTTTGCATCAAACACCCGTGAGCAACACCACAGCTCTGAGGAACACGGCCACACTGTCTTCAGGCAAATGTGACTCCAGCTGAGTTCAGGTGTAGCTGCTTCTCCCAGTTAATGGGGTGAGTGTGCCTGCTGCTTTGGCTTTTGTGACCTGAGTGAAGGAGGTTATTTGAACTGGAACAGCTGGCCTCTTGCTGGGGTCCCACTGGATCAGTTATTTCTTCACAAGCAGCTACAGTTGCCTAAAACTTCACCATTTCCTTCAGAACTGTATAAAATAAGGAACTCAGAGAAGAGTGGGAGATGTTTCTGCTAAGTATTTAGAGTCAGATTTGTGCAAGCAGGCACTTTGTGGGTTCAAACACTGACCTGTGCTGGAACACAACTGGTGGGAACTGTGGAACTGGCCACCTTCAGTCTGAAACAGAAGATGCTCTGTAATCACATTAAAGCAAGAAATGGGGTAACTCACCCCCTTTGTCTCTCATGTGGTAACAGCTACAGCAATAAGAAATTTTGCTCTTGAACAAAAGCCCTTGCTCCATCACAAGGAATTTGTATCAGTGGGAAAGTAAGCACAGTACTGTAAAACCAGCTCTGAAAAGTAGCTGGAAAGCTAGAGAGATGCTAATGCAATTTCCAGAATGGCTTTGGATGAAATGAAGTCACACCATGCTTGAAACATAAGAGGCAGATGCCTGGGTGTGTGGCTTAAGGAGAAAGGACAGCATAAGGCTGTAAATTTGAGCATTTTTACCAGGCTTTTAGTGCTGTACCCATGGATCCACTCGCCTGACCCAGGCTGTGCAGCAGGGGAGGCTGTCGTCTCTGCTTCTGTAGTAGGACTTACAAGTTCTCCTGCAGAAGTCTGATCTTGTTTGCTTCCTTCCAGGAACCAAGACAAATGAATCCAGGGAATGCCAGGCTTTACAACTCTTCAGAAAATGGAAGCTGTTATCAGTCTTTGTAGTTTCAGAATATTTTCCTCCAAGAGAACGTTCTTTTGGTTTGAACTTCCCTCTTACCCCTTGGGTATCCCAGGCAGCAGGGCAAGATGATTCTCTTTGTCAGAAACCTGAGGAGGAGAAGGCTTCCAGGGACGTACCAGGTGGAACAACTTTTTAAGCTGCTGTGTGACACCTTGCTGTTGGCTATGCATACCTGCTGCTGCACTGTGACACAATTCCTCTGGCTGAGACCAGCTGGTGTGTGAACAATTTCGGTTATCAGCTGTGCACGCCTGGCTGGCAAGCAGGCTTTAGAGTCCGACGGCTTTCAGCTATTTCCTTGAGCACTGATTTGCGACTTGATTTCTGCACACAAACAAACCTATTACTGCTGATAACGTAACCATGGAGCACACGTGCAGGTCAACTAGGATCATCACGCTCAGTTCCTCAAAGCAGCAAGTGTCCTGTGCATTGCAAACGTTTGGTGATGCCAAATCTTCCTGGATCTTTAGATGAGACAGTTCTGCTACGAGAGCCCCACCAGTTAACACAAGACTCCGCAGCCAGCCTGACGCTGAGCTTGGCCCGATGATGTGTGCTAAGCATCTACTGGCTGACGTACGTTTTAGATTAGCACTTGTTCTGTTGTTATATAGCAGTTCTAAAGCTTAAAGTCTTGACACAGCACATGCTGAAGAGATTCATAATGCTTATTATTCTTCCTGTGTAAGAAATACACCAGGTTGCTCTAGAAATATTGCTGTCTATACCAACTGCTCAGATTCGGTTCTGTTGCGTGGTACAGGGTTAATTTGCTCCATTTATAGGGGATGGTCCCAGAGCAGCCTTACTCTCACTGTTACAAGAGCCATACCGTCCAGGAATCAGAGGAAACAAAGCAACAGAAATAAATGTATGTCCACCAAGAAACAAAGCCACACTTTTATGAAGATGGGAACTTAATGATGATTAACTTAGCTCTGGCTATGGAACTGAATGTGAAACCTCAACACCTCAGTCCTGCCCTGGATAAAAGCCGTAAGCACCACGTTTGAATCGGGCTTCCTTTTATTCTTTATCACACATTAGAAGTGAAAAACCTCTGAGCATCAGCGCTCTTATCACAATGAGACAATCCCTGTTCTTATGTAAAGTATTTTAAAGCTCAGGTGTGATCAACTACAAAATAAACATCTTTGCAATAATTTGCCTTCAATTCCACAGCTCTACACTAACACATTTTGATGTTTTAGCTTCAGAAAGAGAATGAGCAATGCATATATTTTGTGTATAAAATTACGCCTGTACTTCCCTGTAACTTTTATAAAGGCTGATGTTCACCCCTGAGATAACTCTGAGTTTTACCCTGTGTACGCTCAGGAGCTCGGTGAGGCGCAGCATGGGGCAGGCAGAGACATTCCACACGTAGCCGTGCCTGTGGCAAGGTCCTGTACCAAACCAGTGCACCATTAATAGACCTTTTCCTACAGCCTGTATGCATTTTTGCTCAGTCAATTACGTCCAGCCTGATTTCTAGTTCACAAAAATGATAGCTTTTTGAAACAATTCTGAATATTTGCAAGATTTGTTAAGTCCAGATTTCATATCACTGTTAAAGACACATCACCAGGTACCAGAGCGAAGTTCTAAAAATCAACAAAAAAGTTTAAAAATAGTTTAAAATCAACACAGCACATTGTCTCCATGAGGGAAGTATCTGACCAGAGCACCAAAAATTAACTGTGTTATGATCAGTAAATCCAATTTGTAAAAATATTTCAGTTTTAGATATCAAAACCCTGATGGAGCAATGTGTGATTAAATGCTTTTCAAATCTCCCAGTTCCTCCCCAGTATTTAAAATAAAAAAGTATTTAATTAATAATAAGAAAGAATTTAAAAAATAAGAAAGCATTTGAAATCCTTCAAGTCAAAGCATCTGCTTGCTTTAGGCACATTTCCACGCAAAGAGTTTATTTGCTCTGGTACAGAGAAAAAACCAGCTAACACCAGTGAGGTGCTCGGTAAGGCAGCCTCAGTCACTGCTTCGCAGCACACAGCCACACCCTATCCATTCAGGACAGGGAGTAATCCTCAGCGTACGGCCAAAATACCCAACTCCTCTCCAGTGCACCAAGGGATTTCAAAACTACTTGCAAAAAAGCAACGGGGAACTGATGCACAGGGAAACACAGCGCACTGCTCACGGCCGCTCTGCAGACCGAGCCCCTTCTTCCCATGCAACGTGACAAGACGAACTACCAGATTTCACCTCAAAATGTATCCTTCTAACTATATAGCTGTCTGCATTACAACTTCTTTGCTCAATGTCTTATTTCTATGAATACCCAAGACCATGCATGGAAACAGAGCAAGTCGCTTTTTTGAAGGAGAAATTACAAAAAGAAAAAAAAAAAGACTGCCACATGACACCTAGAAGCGTTTATTTTATGCAACAAACTTAAATATGATCGTGTGTACATAAAAGTGTACACTTTATCTATGCTGAACAATGCCAGGAAACGTAATATTGATGCAACAATCTTCTAAAATAAACATTAAAAAATGAGCCTGGACAGGAAGACAAAATGCAAAACAGACTTACTTCCAATCAGCACGATGCTTAAAATTGAGAGCAATCCTAAACATTTCCAACTTTCCTTACAAAGCTGCCAAAGTCCAACTATTTTTAAAAATCGATTTTTTTTTCTTTACATCAATAATAAAAATCTGGTGACAAACATTATAAAACCAAATGCTGGACTGTCTTTACTCCTTTAAAATTTAGAATATTCCAACAGAACCGCGGGAGTAAAAACACTTAAAAGTGATATATGTTTTTATAAAACAAACATCAATATGTACATTTATTGCAAATTATATTAAACTAAAATGGAGGGAAAATTAAAAAATGAAATGTCTACTTGCGAATTAATAATAATTTTAAGTGATTACTTTCCCACTCTGATAAAAATCAGAAAGCAACATTTATAAAATTGCCACCACATGACTTTTCATAGCAGGGAACTGAAATCTGTACATCTTATTTTTGCAGAAAAGTAGGCAGGCAGAAAGAATTATACATAAAACAGTCTCCAAAAGTAAAGCAAAAAAAATTTTTTGTGAATTTTTTTCCTTTAGTCTTGTTTAAAATCCATTCAGTAGACTTCTACTTTTTCTGTGAAACGTGGGAATACCTGGCTCTAGGATCATGAATTTTCAATGTCAGTGTAAGGACCTCCTCTGACTTCCTTTAAAAAAAAAATGCAGCATGAAAAATTAATGGTGTAAATACACTTTTAAACTCCAGAATGCAGGAACTGGAACCAAGTGTTAAGCAATTTGCTTAATTATTGACTTTTCATAAAAAAAGTCTCTGGGGAAATAAGTACAGATGCTTTTAGCCTCTTTCTCAAGAGTTTCTGCTTTACATTTCCATTGAGAAGGATTAATTTCACGTGAAAGGGAAGCATAGTTTTCCTTCTGTTTTCAGAGCTGAAAGCTGTGTGTTTTGAAGTAATTTCAGTTCCTGTACAGGAAATTTCTGAATCCTAGTTTTTGCAGAAGCTTGGAGCATGCCTTTATTTGGCCTTCATTTCCTCCCTTTTCGAGTGAGTTTTCTTTTTACCTTTTTGGGGGGAGAAAAGGAAAGAAAAGTTAATTGTAAGGACAAGGAAATGACAACTGATTCTGAATCAAAATTCTACCTCTATTGTTTACATTTTGGCTTATACATTCTTTACACTGTGAGTCTTCCAGCTCTAGCTTTTATCTTCTCAAATACTATGTAATTAATTAAATACAACGGAATTTCCTTATGTATAGCATAACTTTCTGATAAACTTGAAAATGCACAAGTTCAATGATGATAATTCCATAAATCCTCTCAAACAGAAATACATTTATTCACAGCTTTCACTGGAATCAGAGAATAATAACAACAACTTGTTTTAATTTACTGTATGGAAATACCCAGGTTAATAAAAACAGCTTTAACTTAAAAGCCAATATTACTTCAAGTGTTTTCAAATTTTTACACTAACTTGTATGTTTTTCTACAGAAAAGCAAAAACCTAAACATAACTATTTTCAATATATATTCTTCTAGAAAAAAAAAAAAGCAAGTTTCTTTAATTCTCTGTTGTTTAAGTAACAAGAGGATTGTCCTATGTAAGATGCCTGCTACACCTTAAGGAAGCCTCCCTCTGCTATCTCTGTATCCTCAGTATCTTCCTGGCTGCTCTCACAGGCCTTAAAAAGATCCATTGTATTCTGGGAACATCCTGGACTTGAGTCTATCTCCAACAGTGAATCTCCATCACTTCCAAGTACCTGGCTTCTGAAAAACGTTAACACTGTTTTGGTATTTTTTCCAAGAAACATTGATGTACTGCATATTTCAAAAAAGCTATCTTATACAGGGCGGTTATTTAAGGGTATGGGTAGAGCAGTTTGGTTTTTTTTAATGAAAGTATAAAGAAATTTGACATATAAAACAAGCATTGCAAGGCAGTATACAAATACTATTCCCTTGAAAGACTGACCAATTTCCTAGTATGGGAATCTTGCTGTGAAAGGAAAAGGGTAATTTGTTTTTGATCAAGGTGCTCTGCAACACCTTCAGTTTCACAAAATCTCTAGAAATCAAACAGTCCAATTATTCATACTTCCTTTAGATTAAATTGAGATTTCTTCCAGCATGCTGGTTTGCTGACCTCACCCCTTATCGCTCTAGAACTTTGGACCCTTTTTCATTAAAATGACAATTGTATCTGATTCAGCTAACCAAGTTTCCTCAGTGTTTTTCTGCATTTCTGGTTTGTTTATATTGGAAATCAAATTAACACATTTCAACATGAGAGGACAGAAAATAAATCATCATCCAAGAGCTGGTTTTTAGATTACAGTTTCAAATTCTGCTGTGGATTTACTTTATATATATTAAAATTTTGTTAACATTAAACAACCATCAGATCCAAAATATCAGAAAGTAATTACAGTTAGAATTACAATTTATTTTCTTCATTAAAGATGGTCAGTTTTCAAGCCTTCGTTCCTGTATACCTGTTATTAATGAATGCACTGAAAGACCCACAACTCTTGGTTCTTTTACACAGCAATTCTGGTATGCTGAACCAAGATGCAACATTCAAGAAATAAATTTAGTGGCAACAGCTTACGCTATCCTGTTCTGAGAGAACAACTTTCCTCTAATCCTAGTTACCCTTTAACTTACATTGAAAAACCAGGAGATAACTGTGTATGTTGAAGCATGGTGTTTATAAATTACTGTGGTTTAGTTGTGCCCTTTTAAATATGCTATATCTTTTATAATTGTATAAATGTGTAATTCATGGTCTACCTTGAAACGTATTTTTAATTTTTTTCATTTTTACCTTTGTAGATCAATTTGTCTCTGTGCTGCTGCTGGCTTTTTTGCTGTGTCTTGCTGTTTTGGTGCTTTGGCGTTACCTGCCTCTAAACTCCCTGGACTTTCTTGACTGACTGCTGCCCTTTTCCTTCCCCTGACAGGTGGTTTATTTGTTTCCTCATTTTTTGCAGTGGTACCCTGAGGTTCAGGTTTGGGTGGACGCCCTCTCCTGGTTTTTGCTGCAAGTGATGGTCCTGTTTCATCTGCATTTTTTTCTTCTGCTTTTTGATGAATATTCTCAGTTCCAGATGCCGTTGCTGTTCTTTTTTTCCCACGTTCAGTGCTGTTTCCTTGTGTAGCCTGATCAGAATTAATTTCCTAGAAAAGAAAAATCATTCATGTGAAGAAAGATTCCCAGAGGCAAACTCAAACTGTTACCTCTGTCTGACAGAGTTTCTAAAACAAAGTAAGAATTCTTATAGAAACATATCACATAGGCTTAGATCTAGTAGAACGTTTTACTAAATGGGGTTACAATATTAAACAAAAAGAGATTTTCTACACTGTGTGTTATGATAATACTTGTACTTAATATATCTTTTAGTTGCTTGAAAGTGAGACTCTAGTAAGCCTAATGATCACAGCTCCTCCCATGATGGTTTTACTGGACAGGCTCCTTTAGTGCCTCTCTGCTAAGCTGCAGGAGGGAACTGAGGAGTGGGAGTAATGATGCTGTTACAGCAAATACTTCAAAATAAACACGAATTTTGAGCACAAACTCCAGTGAAGGTGCAGACTACTAAAGCACAAAACACCATTAAAAAGAAAAAAAAAAAAACATGGCTTGTGGGGAATAAAGGGATTAAGGCCTAGTCACGTATGAAACTTTGTTAATTCTGTTGAGTTTAAATAGGCATGGCCCCACTAAACTGAACAAAGTAATGGAGGTGTTTCAGTTTCATGAGGCACCATCTGTACGTGAAGGACAGAAAGGCTGGTGGCAATGTAGGTCTGTACACAGAAAACTATTCACATGGAAACAAAGATGAAGCAATTGGATGCTGGACCTTCACTTGAACACTGGCTTGGGAAACAGTTAGGAACAGAGCAGAGAAAAGGGTATTTAAGAAGCACGGCTGGGATGACTTAGCAATTTCAGACACACCAATTAAGTGTGTTTGAAATAGAGCGCCTCACTATTAAAAGTGCTGTGTCTGAACCAAGGGCTTTTTTTGTTAAATATTCTTCCATTATTATAAATGTTTAAATAAGTCTTTTTATGTTGTTGTAATCTTTGTTATTGTTCTAATAGATTCAAAAGAGACATTTGTAATAGTTATTCACAGTAACACTCCTTGAAAATTTCAACTAAAGCCAGGTTTAAAGAACCTTGAAAGCATTTCAGACATATTTCATAAATGCCTGGCCTCTTATCTGACTTTTCAGAAGAGCTCTATTTTGGCAAAGAAGTACTAAAAAGGGGGGAAAAGAAAAAAAAGGAACTGTCATGCTGTTTAAATTTCTAGAAAAAAATCTTCATTAGCTCATAGGTGTGGATATCATGTGGATTTTATTTGAAAAGATTATGAAAAATTAACTTGTTTTATGATGCAAATCCAAAACACCCGTTTATTACTCTGATTTCAACTAACTGAAAGTGACTGAGGAGATGCATCAATTCCTAAAATGTGTAGAGCATGAACCATCTCTACATATCCCTACATTATTTGAGAAAGCTGCTTTGATTTTAGAATCACAGACTCATCTAGTTTGGAAGTGACTTCTGGAAATCATCTGGTCCAACCTTCTGTTGGAAGCAGGTGGTTATCCTACTTGTCATGCCATCCTACCCTTGTCATGCCAAACCTTGAAGAGCATCCCAGTGTCTAGTGTTCCGCACAACATACACATTTTTTGTTTATATCCAGCTGAAATTTTCCGAATCAACTTCTGCCTGTAGCCTTTTGTCCTGTCACCATGCAGTGTTAAGAAAACCTTCACCTTCTCTGTGAGTATCTTCTAGGTATTGAAAGGCTGATAAGAGGCTTCTCCTTTCTAGGCTGAAAAAGCCCAGTTCCTTGAACCTTTCTTCATTAAACAAATCATCCAAGCCTTTAACATCTTGGTGGCCCTTTGCAAGACTCTCTCCAGTTTTTCAGTGTCTGTGTTGAACTGGGGAGGTCAAGGTGTTCCAGGGGTGGTCTAAAGAACATCAGATATGGTGGAAAAATCATATCCCTTGATCTGCTGACCATACCAACAAAGCTCGGGACTCAGTTTGCCCTCATGGCTGCCAAGATGTGCTGCTGACTTGTGTTCTGCTGGTTTGCCACTGTGATGGTCCCCCAGCCAGGCAGATCCCAGCCTGTTGCACTGTTGCTTGGGTTTAATCTATCCCAGATACAGGACTTAACATCTACCTTTGTTAAACTTTGCGTAGTTACATGCTTTATCAGTTAAAAAAGCACGTGATTTAGGCATGGTCACTTCTCTTTAATAGAAGGGAAAGGAGGCATTAAAATCCTCCAAGTTTAAAGAATGTTTAGAGTTACATGTTCGTGCTAGAGGACCAGTTGAAATTTTCTGGGCATTATCTTAGGTTACTAGAAAAACAGAATGAATATTTTATAATAAAAAAAAGAAGGAAGTACTTTCTGATTTTTCTGTGTTATTTTTGAGCAAGAGCTTTATTATTTACTCTGGATTAAATTTTTGAAAGTAGTTTTGAAAATAAAGCTGATTTCACTGTGCTAAGAAAATGGAACAGTTACATGAAATGAAATCTGACATTAACAACTCCTCAGACAATATCCACAGTGATGTATATTGAATAAACCTCCAATGCCAAGCTAATTATAGAGATACAGTCCATAAAATCCCCAAACATACCTTGTTTTTCACAGGTTCTGTCTTTGCTGGTGTGACTGAAATAATTCTCACAGGATTTTCATCATTTTCACTGACCCCAGTTTCCGATATATCCGAACTTTGTTCCCTTGTAGCATAATTGAAGATAAAATAAAACCAAAATACAAACAACAACAAAAAAAGAAAAAATGTTTGCAACTTTTTTTTTTTTTTTTTAATAACCACACAGGCTAAATTAAAAAATACAGTTGAATTTGCCTCACTTCATGCTCACACCCAGACTGAAAGGACTGGAAGGGATTGCCTAGTTACTAAGCCAAGTCTCTTATCACACACACACACACAGCGCCATATAATTATTTTCACTAACATAAGAACAGTGCTGTAAACAAGACTGTGTTCTTGTTTCAGATAGAAAAAGCTAATACTGGAAAGGATAGGGAGGAAAAATACAGACCAGTAATGCTCAAACTAATTTACACAAACATACAAGAGTTTTAAAAACAAAATAGTTCTAAAAACATCAAGATCATTGCAGCATATATCATGCACCCATACAGAACATATTCAGAACTGAGTTATATTTCCCTTTGGCTTTATGAAATGTAGCAGCTACAGTTAACTTTCTCTGCTTTCTTTAAGCCCTTATCTTATATCTTATCCAGTTAATCATTTCCTAACTAATTAAACTTGATCTTCAAATTTCAAAGTGTAATCTGTTTCTCCAGATTTCTGACAAATTTAAAAGCGCTGGATCCACGTTAAAATAACTATTACTGGAAGAAAGAGACTATTACAATTCTATGTTACATCTTTTCACTGAGAACCTGGTCCTCTTAAGCAGGCTTTTTTCTATTATTCTTAATTAAGTTGAATATTTCAACTACATCAAAAAATACTTATTACCAGTCAGGACCAATACCAATTTATACATCACAAATGTGAGAGTTGCAAAAGTGTCTCTTCTGCTGTATTATACGTGATTACAGGCAGGCCACTCCTTATACCTTATACACTTTAGTTAATTTTCATCTATTGAACACAAAGAAAAAGCAAATATAGACATTTTATCTATAGGCAACTACTGATATTTATAAACACTGGACAAAGTAAGATATCCTCATTGTTCAAAGACAGGCATGCAAACCAAATGAACTCCTGTACTAAAGCATGCAAGTACACTGGAGAACATGAAATAAAGAGATGATGAAACAACTTTCAAAGTCCTGTACCTTGATCTGTTTCCTGCAGGAGAGCTCAGTTCAGAGTTTACACTGATATTGCTTCCAGTCTCTGATCCTGTAGTTCTAATATACGGTCTCCTTCCAGTTGCAGATAACGGTTTGTTTACTGTACCTAATACACCAGTTGGTTTTGGCTAAAAGAAAACAGTTCAATTTTAAAAGCAAGAACTCCAGATACTTATTTCATTTTTAAAGTATCTCCTTGAATATTTTAAAATACTTCTTCTGGATTAACAGTATCAGTCATTATGCCATCAGTTTAGAGCTACAGACCTCATCTTTACTTAACTAGCAGCCTATCGTACGCTTGTTTCTCATCATTTAACAGCAGTTCATCAATTGCCTTGCTCTCCCTCCTGCTTTGAAGGAAAAAAGACTCAGCTGAAGGTAGAAGGTTAGTTAATACCAGATGTCTGAAACAATGGAGCAGCCTCCTGTATTTGCAAAGCAAAACATCTTTGGGAAAAAGCTTTCCAAAACGTAATGCAGAATTAAGTTCATTGCGACAGCAGAATATGTATACACTTTTATTATATAGAAAGTAGGCATACAGAATCAGAAAATATCTGGAACTGGAAGGGATCCACAAGGCCCACTGAGTCCAAGTCATGATTCCACACATGACTACTTAAAAATTAAACCTTATTTCTGAGAGCATTGTCCAAATGCTTCTTGAACTCCGGCAGGTTCGGTGTCATGACCACTGCCCTGGGCAGCCTGTCCCAGTGCCCGACCACCTTTGGGTGCAGAACCTTTCCCTAACCCCCAGCCTGACCCTCCCCTGTCCCAGCTCCATGCCGTTCCCTCGGGTCCTGTCGCTGTCCCCAGAGGGCAGAGCTCAGCGCCTGCCCCTCCACTCCCCTCGTGAGGGAGCTGCAGGCCGCCATGAGGCCTCCCCTCGGCCTGCTCTGCTCTGGGCTGGACAACCAGGGGACCTCAGCCACTCCTCATACATCTTCCCCTCTAGACCCTTCACCATCTTTGTAGCCCTCCTTTGGACACCCTGTAATAGTTTTATGTCCTTATATTGTGGCACCCAAAACTGCACACACTACTTGAGGTGAAGCCACACCAGCACAGAGCAGAGCAGGACAATCCCTTCCCTTGACCAGCTATTGATGACATGACTGATACAGCCATTATTGATACAGCCAGAAAAATTGATACAGCCATTATTGATACAGCCAGTATTGATACAGCCAGACCTTTTGGTTGCCAAGTCACACTGTTGACTTGTATTGTTTCTTAAAACACCATCTATACCGAAGTTCTCTGATACAATACTATTTTTTTATTTTGCTACAGCTGGTGTCTGTTGACTGATTTGGTCAGGCTGAGAAGACAGTAGGAAGTTGTTGGTTTTTTTCTTTTGTCTCTTGAGAGAAGTCAAGGAAGTTTTCATGACTGGCATGTCACATTCTTTGTGCAATTTTACATTTCCTCAGAGAACAAGTTAATAAATTAACACATTCTCACAAGAAAAATTAATTCCCATATGTGGAAGCTGAGGGAGGAGGCAGGAAAGAGATACCACAAATGCTGGATAATATTTGGCCAGCAAAAAACCAACACATCTCTGTAAGAACAGCCTGTTATTTCAGAGATGTTCAGTAGCTGCATCATCCCAGTGCTAATACTGTGCTTTTATTTTTACATATTATTCTCATCACGTTTTATTTACCCAATTTACTCAGTATTTTTTTTTTATGAAGTAGGAAGTATCTGGTGCAACCCACATGAGAGAGAAAATGTTTAAGAGAGAAAATAAAGTACTTCTTCACAACCACCAGGTTGTGAATTTCTGGCACATACTGCTATGAGAGATTGTGATAGCATAGTATCAGTAGGTTCAATACAAGAGCAGACAAATTTGTGATCAAGTCCATAAACAGATATCAAAACCAACAATCAGGCAGAGACATCTAGCATCCCATTAAAAGTTATGAAAGCTGGAAAGTGTACTGTAGAAAGTGGCTAGGCCTGCCTAATCATGTTGCTTTGGTTACTCTGGAAAGCAAGTGAAAAGAACAAAACATAACTAAAAAATCCTGCTAATTTAAGGTAAGACAGTTTTAGCCTAATTTGCTGAATGCCTTGAAAGAGAAATGCTTTAAGTTTATACAACCAACCAGAAATGCTTCTTTTATCATATTTGAACATTGTCAAAGGTGAAACAAATACAGCAGTAGACATATAACCACCAGCCTGGTACTGGCTGCTGACAGAGAAGATAGTCTTCTGCCTGCCTCCTCTCTTCATAACATAATGCCAACACTTGCTAAATGAGCACACAATCATTTACATGCCCCCCCCGCCCCTATTTTCCTGCCTGTGTAACAAGCTCAACCAGCTCACTGAATAGCACGCAGGATGGTATCAAAGTGTGAAAGTGAAGCAAGGAGATGCAGGATTCTGCCAGCTTAGCAAACCTCACCCACGTGAACTGCTCTGATAGCAGAAGTTTTTGTACAGAAAGAAACTGTGTGAGGAGCAGCAATTTTAAATGATATGGCTATTTACAGAGTGATCATCTGTCTCCACCCTTAAAATGAACAATTACCACAAGTTAAGTTCTGCTCTTACTGAAAACTTCAGAAACTAATGCAGTAATAGTTCACTTAACATAGAATATGAAAATTAATAAGTGCAAATTGAATTTACATTAGAAATATGATTTATACTGTTCTTGGAATATTTTTAACAGAAAAAAGCCAGCATCGTTTCATGAAGCTTAAGAAAAAAAATTTGCTGGTTGTGTGTGCTACATGAAAAGATATTCCAACATACTTTAAATGGAACCTTAGAAAGACAGTTTTCAAATCCCAAGAAAGGATGGATGATGGAAAAAAAAATGGAATAGACTGTTGCTTATGGTGATTTTTCGCCATTAGAAAGACATGGTATTTTCTCTCCCCAGTGAAGGTACCAGTCAAATTATGTCTAAAAGTCAGCTGTTCAAAACAATGTAGACATGTATAGTTAAACAGCTATATTACAAGTATTAGGACTACAAATTTAATACCACCAGTGCTACAAATGTCATGGTTAAGTATCTGCATTATAACTTTATGCCATACTTATCTGAATAAAAGAAAAACCTGTAATTATGTGCAAAACTGTAGTTAATCAAGAACCTATGTCTCATACATAAAGGTAACAATCTTGGCGTTTTGTCCTCAAAAAGTAATATGTGGAGTTACAGGCATTAATTTTTCCATCAAATAAAATGTTAAATCATTGTACACAAAGTCTTTATACATTTTTTAAACTATTGCAGTCCACTTCATGATTTGTAATAAAACTAAAGAGAACATTTAAAAATCACAAGTAATATTCAAATTGTAACTTGTCAAAATATGCTACCTTTCCTGTCAGAAGAAGAACCCTCGTCTCTTCTGAAATGTAATTCCTGTCATTGCAGAAATCCTGTGTAAAAAAATAAATAAATAAAAATCAGTTTGTTTGATCTCTCTGCCTTGCTGTTGTTTTTATATATTCATGATTGATTTCTCAAATGTGATAGTATGATGTGCTAGAGATCTTTTGTATTATGCAACCTTCTACTGATAAATGAATCAATCTAATAAATATAGGTCAAACTAGTACGTTGGAGATCTGTAGTGAGCATTATTGAATGACAGTATGCCATACTTGGAAGTTGGGATTAATTTATTTTTTTTTTCCTTAAATGACATGAACTGTTTGAATTGAAGAAAAAACAACCACCCTATGGTCCATAGAGAGGAAAAGAGTTGCTGTTTTCTCTACACAAATTGCCATCTTTGTGACTCTGGCTATAATTTACAGAGACCAAATCCAAATCACTGCATATGAACGCAGGTAGCCTATGACAGACACCAGCTCCCTGTCACCATGGCACCTGCCATTTCAAAATTAAATAAACAAACTATAGTTTGCTTAAACAGACTCTGGAAAGGCAATTAACAGTCTGTGATAGTGAAAAATATGAAATGTATTCTTCAGTATGATCAAAACTAGTCTGGACAATTACTTGTGTTCCACTTACACTTTTTAGAAGTATGTCTCTTGAAATAACAATAATGCTATTGTTGGCAGTACAACTCTACTCACTAGGACTATTGTTGGACAATAAGAGGACTGACTTGTGCAGCAAGCAAAATAGCCACATTTACTGACAACTACAAGCATACCACAGATAACATCAAAACTTTTCCCTTTTTCTTCTATTGTCTGCTTTGCATTCTAATTCAGATATACAGACAGAATATACATATTTTCCCATTCATTCAGATGTACTTTAAAAATACTTTAATGCAATGATCTAGCCATTCCTATTAACATGTTGATATTCTAATTAGCTCTCACCTTGTTATGTTAATGAGACATAGCTTATGATACAGACAGTTAAAAAAAAATATTGATGATAATAAGCATGCATTTTCCCACTCATGATTTTATGTTATGGAGATAACCTGCCCTCAATTATAAAATCAAACTATTTCCCCCTATTACTGTGGAAATTAAAGTAACAAATTTACCTTTTCAGGTTGCGTGAAAAATTTGGTTGGCAATACAGGGTCCTTTGGTGAATCTGCATTGCATAAAGCACTTTTGCTGTTGATTACACACAATGCTACATCACATACTGTATAAAGTTTCTGAAGAAGAAAAAAGAAAAGTATGCTTTAGGATTTACTGTTTTTACAGGTGTACAGAGAATGTAGTTCTTTAAGCAGTTTTAACCTGTGTGTGAAAATTACCACTGCTGAGGACCTATTTTCTAATTATATACCATTAGCCATACTGTTGGCTGTTTAGACATAATATGAAAAATGTGGGCTTCTCTATTTAATAAAAACTAATAAAACTATACATGCCTACACTGTACAATAAAAGCTCCTAATCAAATAATCACAAATGGTTTCTCATCTCTGCTGGAAACTAATAGTTTTAACAGTAGCAATATACTACAGCATTTCCCCAGAACAGAAGATACTTCGGTTGGGAAATTAGACATTTGGAGTTAAAACAAGCAGTTGGGCAGTAACAGGGACATTTAACAAATTTTGTTTATTAACTTCACTGGGCACAGTGTGTGCTGGCTAAGGTCAACATGGTTCTGAAAGAATGAGATTGGTGACATACAGACAATGCTCGCAATTAACACACTCTCTAAAAGACAATAAAAATGTCTGAGCTAGTGCTTTCAAATTTCCTGCAAATCCTGTTCAGCAACTGCTTGTGAAACCCTTAGCCCATCACCCAACACTTATCTGAATTGCATTTCTTACTTCATTGGCCTTTGGCTCATCAGGAGACTGAGCATCTCGGGTAAGCTTGATGTTCTCTGCCATTTTTTTCATGAAGGCATGGCTATTGTTCTCATTCTTTGTCATTAAAACTTCAAGCATGAACCACAGGCACCTAAAAAGCCATAAAACCACAAGCAATTACATTCCAGCTTTTATACTGTAGCTCCCACTTACAGCAAAGCAACGTCTTATTATTTATTTTTTTGCCAGCTGTACTAGCTTTTTTTCTTAAGCAACCACACTCAGTTTGAAGATATCAAAACACATAACATCCAAAGACGTAAATGGAGTCTAGACTTTTAATATTAAGGGTTTCAATCGTACTCTTGAGAATAAGCCTGCCAAATTAGTGTACTTCTCTATTTTATCTGTAAATACTGCCCAACCAATCAACATTTTTCTCTTCAAAATATGAATAGAAACAAGAATTCAAGTGCTACCAATTTGTACATGAAATTCGGTAATCACTACCTCGGGCTATGCCTATGATACTGTCAGCAATGTGCCATGACCACGCTCAAAACAGGTTTAAACAAACTATCCTGCTGCTAGACTGTTACCCACTGTACGGGAATACCAGAACTCACGTACTAGAGGATCCAAAGTGAACAGGCCAGATCTTGCTGATGCTCAAAATGGGAGGAGATAGAATTAACTTACAGATAGAATTAATTTTTCAGATTTTCTTTCTTTATAACTAGTTTATAGGGAAAAGCTATTACATTTTGACAAAATGCTTGATGATTTTTTCATTTATGTTATAAAACACATGTGGTCCAAGTTATGGTTTGCTATCAAGCTTCAGACCTGCAAGTGGCTAACGGGTCAACAACAGTCATAATGTGGTAAAATACTACTTAGCTGGGAAAGACACATGGGTGGGGTCTGAGAAGTGCAAACTTTGCCAGCAGCTAGTTTCTCTGTAAGAAAAATTACCTTGGAAAAAGAGGCTAAAAAAAAAAACTAGAAAAATTAGATGGCCAAGCATTAGAATTCCCTGTCCACAAAAGGCCCAATCTTCTTTACTGATACAAATTAAAGAGCGTAATGTACTAGCTGAAAGAGTACTTCTCTAAAAACTCAGAGGGCTGTACTTTATCAAAACATTTAAACAGACATTTTAATTGAACATCAGATAACTACTTTCTGACTTGCATCCAAAAGCTACAAAGGATAGGAAAATAAATGTATTAGGTACCTTTACATCCATCTATTCACTATGCTTCACTATGCTCACCATTCACTATGCTGTTACCATGCCACACCAACCAGCTCTTCAAAAACCCTGTTCTGTCCAAAGATTGCTACTGAGGACGAATTTTACTCTGACAATGCCAGTTAACACACATTAATTTCAATAGCTTGATTTCCATAGTAAGTCAATAGATAAATTAATCAAACCTGAACAAGACCTTTCCAAAACAAGTAGGATTTAATGTAGAAAAGTATGCACCCAGAAGAACAGTCACACAAATAATGTTCACTCTCTGTATGCATTTCATTGTGTTTGGAAAACAAATTCAGAAAGAAAAGACATTATCTCAAAAAAACAACAAACAAAAAATAAAACCCACCAACAATTCCATAGGACAAGCTTGAAAGACTCAGTAAGTATCACAGACTATGACTAAGGAATTTGCTAAGTATATTTTTACCTTATGTGACTATATTTAGGCCATATAAAACCCAAGATGAACTGAGGAGACAACTGCAAAATACACTGCCAGCCTGTTTCTACAAGTTTGCAAGCATCTATGTCAACACTTTAAAGTGAACACTCTGACTCTCAGAATTCTTGAAAGAAATGCTGTATTACATTGTATGAGAAAAATGTTTTGCATTTATCTCAGGAGACTCTTCAGGGAAGTATTCCTGCCAAAATTCCTGTACAGAGTATTTCTTTGTTTGGAACAGTCCTCTCTGGCTAGTTCAGCCAGCCTGTGACAAGCATGAGGGAGGAAATCTGACAACAAAGGAGAGCTATACAAGGGGTATCCAAAAACTGTGCACTAGAAAGCACTTCTCAGAGAAAGTATTAACAACTGCAAATCAGAACTTGTTCCTCACATTCTGGATAGAACAGTGAAGTACACATTGGAGTGCTTTCAGATGTTGCCAGGAACAGGGAGTCCCGGGACAAAATGCAGACTTGATGATTAGGTAAGAAATCTTCCCTGGCTTCAGGTTCTGACCAGGTGGGAGTCAAGTAACTCAGAAAGCAGAATGAATCAAGTTTTTCATTTAAAGAAAGAATCAGACTTGGCCTCTCACCGGTGAACGTGCAAAACGAATTAAGATGTGAACTGGATGGTCGATTTGTGACAAGAATGTATTGCTTTTCTAATGAAAAGTATTGCTAATTGCTAATGTATTGCTTTTCTAATATTGTAGTATGTTGCTATACATGCTGCTGTAGTACCAAAACAACATCGCTTACAGTTCCACCTAAAATGAACACAAGAGAAAACCAGAACATCAAAAACAAACAGGCTGGGGGAGAGGTGTGCCTCAACAATTAAAAATGGAGATTCAACAATTTCTAAAAATTCATTACAAAACACTAAGGAGGACAAAATTCGTACTTTAGGTCTTAGAGATTGTTTGAGGCATACAAGAAGGTTTTAAACTGGAAACACTAAAGAAAGCACAGAACAAACTTCTGTATGGAACGCTGGTGTAAAATAATCTGTGCTGAATACATTCAACGTTAATAAGGCTGTACTGCAGACGTACAATGGACATGGCAAGGTAGCAGCAAATTCAGTATGAATTCTGGTAGGTTTCCAAAGAGCAAAATAATGAATTTCCAGTGAAGCAGGACTTAAAGCATCACTGGCATTACAATTTTTAGTTTTAGGGGAGCTCCGTATTTTATAAAAGTATATATATACGTATTTATACATAATATATACACACACAACAAACACGCACACGTTTGGGCTGACATTACTTAGGATCACTGTTGGGAATTTCTACAGATATTCTTAGGCACAAATACAAGAATCTGAAATCAGTATGTCACTTTAAAAGAAGCCCACACAATTCACTACTCTGGTATACTTAGGTATGACCTAGAGGTTGCCATTTGGGCTTTCAGAATATACTGCTAAGCAGTTTCTGATGCTTTCCTCCCTTTCCAAGATAAGTTTTGCAAAATGTGGTCGATAAAACAAGAGTTCCTTGATTTTTCCCTAATATTTTTTTTCCAAGCACAGAAAAATTCTCAGCAACAACAATTCTAGAGTCATTTGACACTTACTCTTTAACATCACGAAGCTGATCAACATCCTGAGGTTTTGTGAAATCTGGATCATGTGCCAGTAAGTGAATCATATATGGTACCACATATTCAGGCAACAATGATAGCAATTTTTCTACAGTAAGAAACAAAAAACATACATACACACATGCATCACAAGACACGCTGTTTCAGAGGATTACTTTTTCAAAAAAAGAATGAAAAATTTACACTTGCATTATTTTTGCTGAGAATTTTACTTCCAATAAATCATTAAAAATAAACAAATGAGTTTTCCTACTACAAAACTATTTGCCCTCACTCCAGGAAGAGATAATAAAAACATCAGAAAACCAAATTTTATTTTTCAAGTAAAACATCTACCATAACAACTGCACTGTATTTTACCCATATAATTCTCAGAAATGTATAGAAAAGTATTTTATGGTTAATGCTAAACAACAATTTTAAATTTGAATGTATTTAATATAAAAATGAGAAAATAAATTAAACTTAGCATTTCTTTACAAAAGCTTAACTTTAATGATTACTCCTTCCAGTTTAGTATTCAACTACTGTATTCTTAACAATTTTACTGAAATACTAACCGTTAGCCATAGGATTCTGCTTAATATATTCTCTTCGTATACTGATGTTTTTGAGCAAGCACTGTCTGGCATGTGCTCTTCTCTCTTTCACAGGGTCTTTGGCACACAAAGCAAAGATTGCCATATATTCCAAAGGGAGCAGTAATTTCACAAGTGCCTTATGCAGTTTCTGGGCAAATATCTGCCTCACTTGGTAGCACTCATCCTATAACAACATAAAACATAAGAGTGCAACCATAAAAATCTTTTAAAAAAATCCATCAGGCTGGAATTATGAGGAGAATTTTTTTTTAAATATCAATAGATGCATCACAGTAAATATTTGAAGTTTCAAGAATTCTTTTTAAAGCTGCGGTGAGGAATAGAAAATACTAAATTTAGCAGCAACAAAAGCTCAGATGTTAGGACTCTGTACTCATTTAATTAAGAGTCACTTCAATTTAAATGCAGTTACTTACATTAATGACAAGCGCACAGAGTTGGAATTGTTCTGGGGTAATTATTTCATGGTAACAGGGTTCCTGTGCAAGCTTCATTATTGCACTGCCAGCAGCTAATCGTAGTCGAGACATATCGGATTTACTACACAAGCACAAGGCGGAAAAAAGAGAAAACCACAACTATCTTTAAATTACTTGCATATCATGATTTCTTCTTTTTACAAGATCATTCAATGAGCAATTAAGGTTTTTCTCTGTCACATCAGATCACAGTTCTATAGGTTCAGAGCGAGTTAAATCAACCCAACAGAATTTGTCAAGGTAAGGTGCTTTGCTTTCCTCCTAGAAACTTAACTCCAGTAAAACAATGAAATTAGAAGAGTTAAGTTTCTTGTCTGCATACCACTATGTAAATCAAAGCAATGCATCTGTCACAGATTCTTTCCCTCACCCTCTGAATGAAGTGTAAAGTAACCTCGCTGTTGGAATGAAGAAGCTCCACCCAAAATTGCCCTAGCTGCTACAATGTGTTAAATCTGATCACCCATTTGTTTTCAAAGAAACTCATGAAGGTCTTTTTGTCTCTGGAAGGTCCTTTACTAGCAAGATATCTACGGTGTTCTCATATTATCAGCAAATTGCAAGAAAGAGGGAGTATCAATTATCTTTTACTATGTGCCATTCCACTCCAAATTTTAAACTCCAGTCAGATCCATTTTCTATTATCCCAATTATCCAACATGTTGTTCACTTTAAAATTCTAAAAAAGCTCTAAAGGAATGAGTATTCACTGAAATTCTATAACAAAATTGATAGAAGCTTGAAAGTAACAAAATCTGACCTGATTCGTTTCTGTTCTGTCAAGTCTCCTTCACTGACAAGCATAGCTGATAATAACCGGAGCGTGGAATTTGCAGATTTTGATTGGTTGTTTTTCATACCCAACAGCCAGCGTACCAAAAGTTTAATTGCTTGCACCTATCAAAAATTTTAAAAAAGGAAAAAAACACAATTACTTTCTAAACTTGATAGGCAGTAAAACCTACTATTGTCAAATTGAAATATCCAAAGACTTATTAGAGTTTATATATTTTTAAAAGGAACAAAACGAAGCAGTAAATATTTACAGAATGAAGAAGGAAGTATCAACTATTGTTCAGTATCATCTCACAAGAGCATCTGTGATGCTTATCACTTGACTAGAAACAAGACCAACTAAATAAGTATTTCTAGAAATGGCCACAGTTAGCTTCACAGTAAATAACCTATGAAGTTGAATGAAGAAAATTAATCACTGCATTTCAAATCTGTTTAGTTGATAAAGTCAAATTACTTTTCTTATAAGTAAAACTAACACTTCTGAATGTCTTAATTTTCTCAATATACTCAATGTCAGTATGCGAAGATACCAAAACACATGATTTCCACCAGTTCTGTAACTGTGTGTATGACCCAAAAAACCTCTAAAATAGTGCATATTCTGAAAAGGCTACTACCAAAGAACTCAGAGGGATTTACTCTTATACTTTCCATTGCTTAACTTCAAAAAAGTAAGTTTTTAATCTCAAATATATACATTATTATTGAGAGCTGATCATTCACCTTTGCTAATACTTCTGGAGAAACCTCTTCATCTGGAGACCACAATTTTCCATTTTTCTCACCTGTTGACTACAGATATTCATGTAAGTTTAAGAACTGGTTCAACCCATACAGAAAACATAGAGATAGAAATGAAGAAGAGTCATAGACTAAGCTTTCACACAAAATACTTATTTTTATAACGCAGTATCACTGTACTAGCCATTTACAGAATGTTCCTTTATTGACCCTATAGACCCAATTTACAAAAAAACAGCTCTATTCCCCAGAGAGTTAATAACAAGCAAACAGAACAGCAAGGACTTATTAAAGTAAAAATAATAATAAATAAATCTTACCCTGTCATTCATTAGGAGATCTTTCACAATGAAATTTGCAACAACAGATTTCATTGGAGAAGCAAACTGGTCTGGGGCCAACATAGAAATATGACCCAGTGAGACTAATGGAGTTATAAGTTGCTCTGGTACATCAGCATTCAAACTTCTACTAAGAGGCTAAGGAAGAAGAAAAAAAATCAAACTCAAAATGAGCTACAGATACATAAATTACCATGCCCCAGAATCACTTATTTTACTACTGGACTGCTGATGCTTTTACATTTTCTCCCTAAGAATTAACAACACTAGCCCAACAAAATGGAGAAAGAATGCCATTTCCCAATTAACAGAATAACCAAAAATCTCACATGAGATACACGCAAAAAAATGTTATGATCTTTCCTGTTTTAACAGTGAAAACATTAAGTCTTGGGAGACATGGGAAAAACCCTCAGCTCTATTCTATTCATGACTTGTGAAAACCTGAATTTTTTAACTAGAAATGCCAGAAAATAATAGGAGGTTAAAAAAAAAAAAAAAACCACCTTGGAAGCAACCAGCAATACTTCTATTGGTGGTCAGTATTCCCCTTCCAGACAACAGTTACAAGGATAATTCCATGCTGCTGTGTCACTCAGTACCTTTGCATTGTATCCTGATAGCAGCGAAGGGAACATGAATTTGCACTCTCATGTAAGTCTAAGCAGAGAGATCAAACTCTGTAATTCAAAGATTTTCACACTTCTGAATTATGTTCAAAGACAGCCAAGGTGGAGAATCTGTACTTTACAAGTGCAGATTAATATTATTTAAGAGCTTACAGTGAAAAGTAGTAATTTCTCTGTTCTGTATAATGTGTTTTGCTTTACAATTTGTCTAAGTAGTGAGCAGTAAGTTATTGTCTGAGCCTAGTCAGTGTCAGAGTATAGTTACTCTGCATTAACTTTCTTAGTGAGAGCGTGCTGTATGAGCACAGACCTAAGACCACAGTAACTCAATACAGTTTGGAAGTAGACAATGTTATTACTCATTTAGTATCTGCTACAGGTGCTCTCATGGGAGTTAGTGTGGATCATTCTGGCATATTTATTTTATTTTCCCCCTACTTCTCCCATATAGACAAAAAGGAGTATGTTATGTATCAGAATACTACAAAATCAGGACTGTAAGAAATAGAAACATTAGTAATTTGTTATTATGAAATTACTGACTTATCTCAACTACCATGTACCTGTAAGGCTTGCTGACCTTATAAATCGTTATCTGTTAATTAGATGTATGAATTAAAGAATAGTCTCAATTAAGAACATTAACAAATATTAAAAAAAAAAAAAAACAAGTAAATAAACCAAGACATACCTCAAAGATCTGTGCAAGTTGCACTTCTTTATTTGAAAATATGGCATGTATACAGTGAACAGCTTGTTTTGCCTGATGAGGAGTGCCTCTTTTTGCTTTCTGATGCAAAATTGGAATTAATGTTCTGTGAACATTAAATAATTCAAAATATAATTTGCAATCTACAAAATATAATACTTTTCACCTATACAGATATATCCTCATAGAACAGTCCTACAAGTCATGTGCCCCTTTGAAGTCTGATTAGAAAAGATCATAATCACAAACTGAAAAGTAAAATGGAATTTAGTATTATTTGTTGAACATCTGATTGTACACTGTTAAGCAGAAGAAAGCCCACAGGGAAAATCAAGCACAAAAAAACCCAAAATGATCAAAATAAGATTAGCTAGGAATAGCTGTTAAACTACAGCAGGTTTAGAGGCCTTTACTGCTTTAACTTTGGTCTTTAATTGCAACGCATACTCAGGTGAATAACTGCTTTTAGTTTCTGCATTTCAGTCCCCTAAAATCTATTTGCTGATCAGAGGTCACTGAGAGAAAGAGGAGGGCAAAAGCCACTGCAGGGACCACTCCTTAAAGTGTGGGAAGGCAGGCCCATTGCCTGAGATAACACTGCCTGAGACACTAACTCATGAGGTTTACCATGTAGCTCCGTCACTGAGACAAGGAAACAAGATTGTTTACAGAACATCCAACAAACATTTTTTTAAAATCCTACCTTATGGAAAAGCTCAGTAACAATACAGCATTCAATACATGGGTTATTTAGCACTCAAGCTTCACTAACACATTCTACATAATCAGAAGTAGCAAAAGAGATGGAAGAAAAGCTTGCAGGGTTGAAAGACGTCTTGAAATTTTTTCCTCAAAAAAGCACAGAGCCTGAAAACTAACAAATAATCAAAGACCCCTTGAAAAATGTTAACAGCATCCTAAAGTATGAGAAAGTCTCTTCTCAAACCTGCCAAGATTCTACAGGTTGGATTAAATAAGGAACAAAACACCACAGAATTCAGTGAAACTTACAATTAAAATAAGCATCAATGCTTAACCTAACGTTTTGAAGTCTAACTGTATCTAGATTAAAGGGCTTTTGCCAAGGGTTGATG
Organism: Heteronetta atricapilla; assembly: GCA_011075105.1. NCBI lineage: Eukaryota > Metazoa > Chordata > Aves > Anseriformes > Anatidae > Heteronetta > Heteronetta atricapilla. The sequence continues at coordinate 72,201,403 of CM021734.1, read as the reverse complement.
CATCATTCACAAACCATATCTCATCATATCCCAACTGAGGTAAATGTGCAAAAGGTAAAACTCTAACATGTTTAATGGCAGTTACATTTGCAAGTTATTTGAAACTCAACCCTGACTATACTTCAGCAGTATCTGGCTGAGATATGAAGCCAGAAGAAAAGTCAGCGTTATCAGCTCCTTTGACAGATGATGTACCCCAGCAATGCACAGTCCTGATTAAATTTTAGTAGCTTCTGGGAACTATACTGACCAATGGGTTGCTTGGCTTTTCCTTCTCTTCACCTACAAATGTTTTTAAAGGTGTCTTGTCTCTGAAATTGTAATATATTTCTTTTGCCTAGATTTTGATTCATAGAATCACAGAATCATCAAGGTTGGATAAGACCTTCCAGATCATCAAGTCCAACCATCCACTTGACCTACCAAGTCCCCTCACTAAGCCACGACCCTTAGTACCTTGTCTACACATCTCTTAAATACCTCCAGAGATGGGGACCTCACCACTTCCCTGGGGAAACTGTCCCAGTGCTTGATTACCATCTCCATGCAGAAATTCTTCCTAGTGTCCAATCTAAACCAGGTTTCCAATCTAGACCAGGTTTCTCAAAGAGAGTCCAATGGTCTAAAAAGCCAAATCCCTGGCAATAAATAACACCAGTTCCGCAACCACTCAAAGCCATAAGAGTCACTGAGGTTACTGCAGTTCTGTTGGTATCCACTGTTGCATGATAGTATCTGAGATGTTATTTCAATATATGAGAACTTGGAAACTCGAGTTTATAGTTAGGTAGTAACTAATTACTTAGTAACTATTATAACTAGTACAAATACTATAAATAATTAGTTAGTTACTGGATTAGTTACTGAAAGTCAAATTTTAAGGTTTTTGACATCACCCACAAAATTTTGAAGTCTGCGAATACCTAGTAGATAATCAGCAGTTAAAGCACATATTGTATGACGACTTACAGACAGCCAATTAATCTTTGTTAGAAATTCATGCTTGCTTTTGGAACTTATTTCCCATTTTGTTTCATAACAAACAGAGCTGTTAAGCAGCAGAGATTATATTTTCATTCCTTACAGACAGAAAATATTGTGTGAAAGAATGATGTGAGTAGAAATCATGCCAAAAAATTACATCTTCACCATGTTTTTTTTTTTTTTTTTTTTCTTGCTTGTTTTGTCACCTGGAAAACATACTACACTCTGGCTTTAATGCATCTGTTACAAGAGGACTTTCAAGAAGTCTGTAATATCTTCAATACATACACAAAAATTGAGAGAACACAATTTAAATATTTAAGAGACAAAAAGGCCGTGAAGGAAAACAAAATGATGGAAAAGCTGCTGCTCATATTTATGGCTATAAAGTAACAATAGGGGCAATATATTGAACAAAACACCAAGAGCCGAAAGTCTAGGTATGAAAAGTAGTATGTAGGTAGTAACACTCACGATCTTATCTGTGGCAGGTCTGTTTCTATTTTGTGACCCGTGTTTCTGAAAATCTGTATGGCTGCCTCAGCTACCTTATCATCTTCCATCCTGAGGCACTGCAACAGAGACTCATAGGTCTCCGCAGAGTGAAATGAGGTAGGATGTGTAAAGGAGAGAACCTGTAGAGATACACATTAAAACAAAAGGTGTATTTACCCATGGCAAATGAATCATCAGAAAAACAAAATTATAGCTGTTTATGAGCCCTACCATCAACATAAATAGCTATTACATGTTCTTACTAGATTATTAAATTCAATAACTGCATTTTGAAAAACTGATATAGACATTTTGAAATACATTCATCTATGCTTTGTTCTTCAGGACCTCCCCCCCCATTTTATACATTTTATAAAAAGTAGTGAATTATTTGAGCATGGAAACATATCTATTAAAACAAACATCCAGGAGTATTCATTTATATTCCTATCTACTTAAGAACACGTTTTTTCTACATAATTTAATGGAACTAAAATCTTAACTTCTCCAAAATCTATAGTCCTGGAGCAGAAAAGAAAGCAAGAAGTTTAATATATACACACAAACAAATCATAGATTACCGTCCTTTAATTTAAAACTCATGATACATAGCACATTCTTTTAAACAGAAGTAACATCAAATAAGAAATTAAGCGTGCAGAGATTCATGGCAGGATAAGAGAACAAACTGTTATCCTGAAGCAAAACTATATTAAGTATAGTAAAGTTCAGATAACATATGGTAGGGAGAACAACGAAAAAATGAATATATTTATGCATTTTGGGGGTTTATCTCATCTTGGTTTCTTTGATCAGAGTTGCCTACTTCTTGTGTGAGTATCAATGTGTGAAATAACATTCTCAGAAGTATCCAAGTCATAGCAACAGAATCTTCAAACTTGTCAGCTTTCTTTTCTGAGCTACTTTAGCAAACAGACATTTCTTTCTTGTGTACTTCTGCGTAACTTTTTCTACCACACTGTTGCCATTACCAGACTTGGTGTGATGAACCTCCATAACCTTCAAGTTCATTCACATTTCAGAAAAATCTCACCTCAATTACGTGAACTTCCTCTCCACACCCTCCTTGATATTATTTGCTCTCTTTGTAACATATTGAGAATAAAGTCTCATTAGTGAACTGCCAAATCCATCAGAGATGTTTTCCAGACTCTACAAACTTGGGCTTTTGAATTTATTGCTCATTTTCCTTTCAGCCTCATACAGGCACCAAAAACATGCGTCCCCTAATCTACCCTTTTCTCTTCCTCCCACATAACCTCTGCAACTTCTTCGACTTCCCTAAGCAGGAACTGATTTTTGCTTTAACGTGCATACTTCAATCTTGGTGCCCTTCTTCCAAAAAGAAGGTGTCCTTCTTGGTGTACTTCTTGGTGTACTTCTTCCAAAAAACTGTTTCTTTCATTATTCTTTTCCTAAGCAAGTATTATTAATCAAAACCTTACTTTCATTTTTTTAAAAAAAGTTATCTAAACAGTAACTATTAAAAACATGCTAATATTCATTCATTACTCACACCACTTTAGTCTCTTCCTTTACAAACTAGAGCTACTTTAATGTAGATTACCTTGAGAAGTTCAAGTCCTGCACGAATAGCAGTGTCAGGACTTACACCCTCCTCTTCATCATCAGCTGTCCCCTCTATTGATTTATTCATCAGTTTTACTAGTGCACTAAATAAGAGATACAAAGGAAAAAACAAATGAACTTGACAACATGCAATGTTAAGGCTGGACACATCAGCAAGATTACTTGTTTTTGACATTAAATAAATGGGTGGTGGTTTTTGTTTTCAAACTAAGCTATTTCAGTATTATTTTCCTTCAGACTTTACTTACTGCAAAATTTAATTCTTTAGAAAGAAAAAGACATGTTGGCAGCATTCAGATCAACACATAGTTGCATGTATTTCAGAATATAATTAGGTTGCCAGACAAGTCTCAAAAGAAATCCAAACATTCTCTTACTCAATCCCACAAAAACTAATTAATTCATCTGTTATACTGAAGACTGTTGCAGAAAATTATGATCATCATTTTCACCTTAAACCCCACAAATAGCAGTTTCACCAGGAACAACTACTATAATTTTAAAATCACTTGTAGACTTAGCATCGCAAAGCAGTAGCTAAAACAAAAACCCTCACATTCTCTAGATTGCTAGAAACCTACATCTATAAAAAAAATGCTTTTTTTTAAATGCGTACTTACTGTTATGACAGACTTATTTAAATCCCAAGAAAATCACCTTTTTTTTTTGGTCATTTAAATCAACTTTATAATCATTCATGATTAAATAAGATCTTCCAAACTTACCTAATGGCTTCTGAGTCAATATGTACAGGGGCAATTCTTTCCAAAAGAAATTTGACCATTTCCAGAAAAGGATTTGTTGGCTGCTTAGGATTTGCAAGTTTCCGGGCTATCTCTCTCTACAAGAAACGTTACATTGCAAACAAGAATTATACTCATTTTAATTATTTCTTAATCATGTTGAATAAGACAAAACCAGTTCTTTGAACTACAGAAATTGGGTATATAATCAATGAAATATCTTTTAAGGGGGATTGTTGTTATCCCCACAAAAGCAGGCATACAGCAGTATTAAAACTAAGATGTGTGTAGGTTTCTAATGAGAGGCAGATTCAAAAAAGAACCAAAGGAGAGCTAGAGTGCAACACAGAATTTAAATATCTATGTAGACCAGAGTAATCCATAAATCTGTATATAACGCTCCTGTATGCTTCATATTCCATAAGTAACAGCAATTGCAGTACAAGCTACAGTACTGCAGATGTGCAGAAGCACTACGTGCTATTTGGGCTACAGTAGATGTTCAGGACCTATGTTCTTGACCATGAATGTCTTGGAATCAAAACCTTCTTTTCCCTTTCTGAATGCCTCAAGTGTAAAAACATTAAATTCTGCATTAAAGCTGCAAACCCAGCAGAAGGTGGTGGATAAGATATTTTCGTTTAGAACATAAGTCTTATATGTCTCAAAGAAAGCATTTCTCAACCTTCCTTCTCCTGAAGGGTTAGAAGGTGTAGACCCTACACAGACTACGAAATAGTCCTAACCATCACGCTATATTATCTTCAGAAAGAAGGAAGAATCCTTCCTTCTAAAATTGCATCACTGTGTTCCCAAAGTGCAAAACTCACTACATTAGAAGGAGACTTATTCCGTGCATTAGTGGTTAGGAACATAATTCTGATTTCTTGCTTGGACAATTATAGAGCCATTAGACAAACACTGAGAAACCTATGTTTTGTGAGTTCTGTCAACCCAATTGCTTGCTTTATTTTAGGACCAAAATAGAGGGGGAGGGTGTTTAAGAAAATGTGATTGTAAATCTCTGGAGAGGTTTTATTTAACATTAACGTGTATTTTCATAGTGTGGTTAAACAGATGAGAGAAAAATACAGATTGATCTCAATAATGTAAGAAGAAAAATAAATGAGCAATAAGCAGACATTATGTAATAATGATATAATATTTGTCTTGTTGATACTTATACATATCATATATATATATATATGCTAGTATTTTATACGTTATGTGTGTCTTGATGGTTCTTCTATAAAGTTTAAACAGCATCAGGAGATTGTTTAAGAGCTTGACCATAAAAGAGACTCTTTAAAGATTAATTTCATTTTTTATTTCAAGTTTATGTTTGATCCTTGTAACCCCACAAGGGAATAAAACAAATCTTTTCTTAAAAAGCAAGATGATAATCAGAAGTTATATTATCACTCATCTCTGCTGTTAATCGAAAAGGTATTTTATAGAATCATAGAATGGTTTGGGTAGAAGGGACCTTAAAGATCACCTAATTCCAACCCCTCTGCCATGGGCAGGGACACTTCCACTAGACCAGGTTGCTCAAAGCCCCATCCAAACTGGCTTTGAACACCTTCAGAGATGGGGCATCCACAGTTTCTCTAGGCAACCTGTGCCAGTACCTCACTACCCTCACAGTAAAGAATTTCTTCTTTATATACAAATTTCTCGAAAATAGAAAATATATTAAAAAATCTCATTAAGGTACCAAAACAGACCATTAACTTTGAAGAACTGTTTTAATGCACAAATATAAAGTTTGTTTTTGCATTTCCTTACCACACAGACATCTGCCTGTTTACAAGAACACGTAGGGCTAATTAACAGTTCAAGCTGAGATCGAAGTTTTTCATCATCACCTAGAACCTGATTGAATTTCTTCACAAAATCTTGTGCTTTTCCAGGATCTGGTAGGTTTTCTGTATGATTAAAAACAATTTAACATGAAATAAATTTGCCATTTCAGTATGCCAATGTTCACAGAAATACAATTTCCAAGAACGCTGTAATAGCAGTTTACAGAACTTATTAACACTTACTTGCTATGGTCATCAGCTTTCCAAACATGGCAGCACTGTTTGCTTCTGACTGGGGACGACAGCAAATACAAACAAAGTCAGCACTATCTCCTTCCAAAAATAAAGCCTAAATGCTTTATTATTATAAAATATAGCTTTAAGCTTATCTGTCAGTTCTTCTGCAGCAGTTTGTTCTACTCTATAATCTGGGTTTTAGGTTTTTAAGAATAAACACTGTCTTAGAAGCTGTTACACAGCAAAAAGGGGAAAAATCTTCTTGCAATACCAAAGAAATACAAAAATTCACTAAACCTTGACAAATCAATTGTCTGTACTGTTGGAAAAGACCTAAAAAAAATAAGCAAAAACAAACAAGCAAACAAACAATTCCCCCTCAATAGGCCAACTCCTCACACTAAATCCCCAGACCAACCATGAACCCCCATTAACTGCTTCTGCTAGTTTGCTGATATGCTTACAGGTAACATTCCAATATAAATACTCCAAAACTTATGTTAAAACATATTCCATTTGGAACATCTCAAAGTAGTTTGAGAAGTGAGAATCAAAAAAGGTCTGTCAAAAATGAGCAAAAAACTTGGAAAATTTTCTTAATTTCTTCCGAAGTTATTGACTGGTAATATAAAATCAGGGTAAACTTAAGGGGTTCAAGCACTACTTGCATTACCTGCAAACATTAACAAAAGCAACTTTACTTAATGAGAACAGAACTTTGTCTACATATAGAAATCAACAGTCAACTGAACAATGAATACAGTATTAAAAACCTGTAAATTAGTCTAACAAATCTATTGGATAAAGTATTAATATTTTCAAAACCGTACTGTGGGCTGCTTATGCAAGTCTAGTAATTCGCGTACGTGACTCCTTAGCATGTTCTGGCACTTCCACATCTCATTCAGTGCTCTGCAAAAATGCAAAACCAGAAAAAAAAAGTTTACCAATTTGTTTATTGCAAGAACACGCTGGACGTATTAGTAAACAAAAATATTTATTTATTAAACAAGTGCAACGTCTCAAACCTACAACATAATGAAAATAACAGTTCTAAACAAGGCAGAACTAATCTCTTCTTGGATAACATCATTTTTCTTTTTTATTCAGTTACTTGTATCAGTTTCATATGTGCAGGACAACCACAGCATGTCTTGTAAGTGCACATTGTTCTCATTGGATGAAAACAGATGGATAAAACCCCAAAACCGCTATTCTCGAAGATCAAGGTATCTTGTCTAAATGCCTTGTACAATTTGTATATAAATGTTTAGATATCTAAAGGGAATGTTTTGAAATAATAATTGCAAATAGTAGTAAGCATCAATTACTTACAATGTTATTTAAATCCTGATAATACAAGCAGAAAACAGAAATATTTGAAAAGACTGAAAAAGAGTAAGTATTTGCTGAATATGAACTACACTCACTTGACAGCATTAGGATCCAAGCTGGCATACAAATAGTACAAGCACTTCATTCGCTCTTCTGTTTCCAAATTGTGTGGAACAAGATACTGAGCAAAGATTTTCTCTACTAGTAATCTGCAGGAAAAGAAGAGAGAAAAATCTTGATGGGTCAAAAAGTGGTAATATCTTTCAGGCAAGCTGAAAGAACAATATCAGAAGTCATTGAAACTACTTTTTTTCCAAAAAGTGTAGAAAAAAAGTATTGGTCTTTTTCTTATCTGTAAAGATCCCTTCCACCATTAATAGAGATTAGCAAGCACTGCTTCTTGAGAGCTTTTCCATTCACTTTCCCCTTTAAGAGAGTGTAATTGCTTTATTTGTCACCATCTAAATTCTCCTTTTTCTCTAGGTTTTGAGTCTTCCTGTGTTCAATCTCATATGTAAGAAGAAAGGAATACAGACAGCAAAAAGCTCAAATAAGGGAGAAAGAATACAAGAATATATATTGAAAAGGAGTAAAAGTAAAAATATAAAGTATCCTAGAGGGAAAAGGTAAGATAAAATTGTATTATTTAACAAAAGAACATTTGAAACACTCATGCCAACACAGAAACCATAACCATTAAAAAGTAGAGATAAAGGAACACCAAAATGTATACAGCAAAAAGAGCAAAGGGGAAACAGGGCAAACCAAACAAGCAAAAATATTCTCCAATTATATCTTCTAAAAAACAACAAATCAAATATAAAAATACATACTTAAGGTTTTAAATAAAATAAAAAGTTGAGCTACTGTTTGACTGTACAGATCATCTAATAATCTTCCCCTCCAATAGAAAACATTCAGGTATTAATTTAATCCATAGCAATGAGATCTGTACACAATGTCCAGCTACAGAATTTCGTATTTATGGACAAATACTTTGTGTGCTTGAATTTAGAGTCTTTGTTTACTATGATTCCTAAAGGCACCCTAGAAGCGACTTGCACAAAAGAGCAAAGAAGTGAGCACAGGTCACATACACATCTTATTTCTACTCAAAGAAAATTCCAAGGCTCATGATGCTATGGCAGAGGAATGAGAGGATGACCATGAATATGGATAGTTACCTCAAGGCATCCCATTAATATTGAAGAAAACTTGGCTTTTTCCTTTTGGGTGTACATTTTTACTACTGATGACTCCAATGACTACATTACTTGGGGGACAGGATCTTCAGATCTCAGGAGATTGGAGGCATCACAGCTATCTACTTTACTAATTTCTGAACACTGCTGTAGCCCATGTCTCCACAGATACATTCCCAAAAAAAACCTGTCAATACAGTGTGACTGTATTGCGACTTCCCTGGTCCATGTCACTTAGGGTACATATGTACTAATAGGTAATACCTCTGCAACAAAGACTTTTCTCCTGTGAGGAAAGTCATTGGCTAACGTATACAGAGTGAGCAACAGGTCAGTGTGTAAGGTGTGGTTATTTTGAGCCATTCCCTATGCATTTGTTGTAGAACACAAAATCTCAGAGCACACAGACGATAAACTGCCCTTATGGCTTTAAGTTCTCAGTCCTGAGTACACAAACTCATCAATAGTTGAGTAACATCAAAACAAGTAGGAAGTGACAGAGTTAAGGATGTCTGGAGAAAATTTGTTCCATTCCACTTCATGCCTGAATACTGTATGATGCTGTGCTATTATCTTCTCAAAGAACTAGTGTTATTCCATGTGCACAATGGAAAATACTCTGAGGCTCAGACAGCTGTTCACCGTTATGTTTTATCCTCCTCCCTCATTATGGAAAGAAAACAGACCAGAAGTTGCTAATTTTGACTTATGCTTGTGTGTTTAAAGGACTCGATTGATTGTGTCTTAAAGATAATGGCATTTCTACGGCTCTTCTAGTGCTTCAAGTACTAACTTTCTAATTCTAAACAATAACATTGAAATGCATTTACTTCTCCATTCTGAGCACATCAGTCCAATGCAGCTGAACAAGAATTTCATTGTCAACTTAAAAAACTAGCAGAATTTGGATTAAAATTCAGACTATCAAACAGAACTAGAGGAATGATGAGAATCAAGCCGCCAATCTTTCAGCAAACAGCTTACAATCAGTGCCTGCTCATGACAGCGCTGGCTTAAATGGCTCAACAAGACTTTTAGAAGAAACCACATAGAGAAAGAAACTCTGCTTTGATGACACAGCCCTTCCTTGAAATTCCTTGTCTTGTTCCCTTTACGGTATTCTGCATTTCCAGTGAGCAGGAATACTGAAAAGATCTGCCACATTCACTGCAGAACTTTGATTCATTCCTGGCTCACTATGAAGCCTGTGTGCTGTATGAGACATGAACTAGAAAAAAATGTGAATCTCTCCAGGCAAATTAAAGCATATTTGATGCATATGCGAAAGCAGAATTAGCTTTGTATGAACTATGTGGGGATTTCCTTGTTTTTCCCCACTATTTAACACTTCTATCTCAGCAGACTTTCAGCATAATTTTTATGTGTAGAATCTTAAAACTGCATCTTTCTTCTTTTTTTTTTTTTTGAAGGGCAATGAATCAAATATGTAACTCCGACCCACTTATGATCAGCAAGATTAACAAAAGTGAGATCCTTCACCAGTCTTTTGTGATGCCATCTGTAAGAATTAACTATAATAACTGGAAACCAAAGGAGGCTGCTGGCTCATTTGACGCTAAGAAACATTACAAAGAAATAGCTGGATTCTAGGTCTGCTGCATTAAACATCTAGGCTGAAATTCCATCTGTGTGTGATCTCATAGTTTGGCTTTCCCAGTGAAAGACAAAGAATTAACAGTGAGAGCTGAAAACTATCTTCCAAAACCTAAGCCAAAATACTTGTCCCTAAGCCAAAATATTATTTCAAAAATTAAAGGGACTGAGTGACAGAACAGGGAAGATTAGACAGTGGTGGAAGCATCCCTGACATTTCTTCAGCTTTTGTTCTAATGAAAGGGTCAATTTCCATGTAGTGTAGCAAAAGGAGATGTTGCTATGTTGCATGCACGTATGGTGCTCACAGATTGATTATTTCAACATGCTAGCCTCTGGGAAGTAACAGGCAAACAAGAATGGGGCATAGTAAAAGCAAAGTTTGACTTTTTTTCCTATGCAGAAATTAATGACAATCATCACAGATATACTCCCATCAGCATATAGAATAAATATGTGAACAGATAATGCCACTATCCCAAAGATCTTAGCACGTCTTAATAATTATTTAAATATATCATACTTAAAACCACAAATATAGAATGTACTACAACAGGTTTCTCAGGAAAAGCACAGATTTTCATTTTCAGAGCATCTCTTATCACTATACAATTAAAATTAGGAAGGCTTAGGTTGACTCACTTGTCATCAATGCTATTTTGATAATATATGTGCAAAAGTTTATCCTTTATCCAGCTCACTTTCTCTGCAGCATCTTTTCCAGCCTCGGCATGAAGACAATACTTCTTGTATAGCTGGGCAAGACCCATCATAGCTTCTTTTCTTACTCGCCACTTGAGGGGAAAGAAAAGGAGATGGGAAAGTGGTTTTGGTAAATAAATATCAAACATATACAAAATACAGTAAATAGACAAAATGGCCACATTCTGACCTATTACATTTAGTCACTGCAAAAGCTGAAAAATGCATTTTAGATCCTCTAAGTGAGAATTTGTAAAGCATACATAAGGTGTTTCCTCCCTGCAAACTAAGTATTATCTGTACAGAGTAAGCCAGTGTTTCACTATGCTGAACAAAGAAAATTTAATTGTCAGTATATAAAAAAAACAACAGCTAAGCACAGCTTAACTGTACGTGCATGCCTGCATAAGTGCCTTCTTAAATCAGAATTTGGAGGACTTATCTATTCAGAAACGGGCACCGATCAGTCATGGCAGCTTTTATTCACACAACAGCCTTACAGTTGGCACACTTGTCCAGGAATAGAAGATCTAGACCTTAGGTGCAACTAAACTTGCCAGGGCTTGAACTCTGAGGCCACTTTCCACAACGGCAGGAGAGGCCATCTTTGCCAATGTCTTGAAGTAATCACTGTAAGACTCCAGGGATGTCAAAGGGAGGTTTGTTTCTTTTTTTCTTTTTTTTTTTTTTTTTTTAAAGCAGCAATAAAATGGCTGACTGCAGCTTCCATAGATGGCATTCCTAGGTTCTCATCCTTATTTTTGGTGGTCACTACTTTATCTACTCATGTAAACAGGAAATCTCCCATTATTAAACACTTTAACAGGCACAGCCCAAAAGCCCTCTTGCACTGCCTTGCGGAAGAAGTCATACCAGAACAGATGGAGGATTAATTTAGAGAAAGAATAGTATCTCCCACTGAATGGTTTACATAGGAAGCCTCAGAAGGAACTTACTTCCCTCACCATTCAAAAGAAATGCATGAATTGCAGACTGCAAGGGAGAATTTACTTCAGAACACAGCTAGATGACAACTTCGGTCTTGAACTCCAAGGACTAGCAATGTTCATATTATTTCACCCTAACAAGCATAGATGTAGACACTGTTATTCACATTGTGCAAAACTTCTTCAACTTTGTTAAACTTAGCACTTGCTCTAACAGCACAAAGTGAGATATCGCACATTTAATTTCTTAATTTCTCTACTGAGTGATTTCCTTCTCTAGAAAGGCAAAGAAAAGAAAAATCCTGAAGGTGATACGGCTTTATGTCAGCACAAGAGCCTGCTTAGCATGAGATGATCAAGTTTTATCAACAAGATGATGAAGAAAAAACCTGCCTTTTTGTATGTATTTCTTAAATGTTAAAAAAGAACACAACAGGTCAAGACTGCATTGCCTTTGACAGTAGAGCGTTTGAGATGTTTTTATGAAAATGAAAAATTTTAGATATAGAGGTTACTGTTCAACTTCTCTGCAGGAATTTGTTTATGCTTGTTGCACATCTATAGCACATTTTAAAGTGAAATCAAGGCGTGAAAGAGAAACACTTTCAGATAAGTATTCTTATTCTGCATTCAGGTATGCCCATCCAATGGAATACTAACACTTCATTAAATCTTCTATATAAGAGAGCAAGGATGGCAAAGCTGTTGTCAGGACACAAAGGAGAAGGATTAAAAGAAATGATTCTATAAAATTTAAGCCTAAAATGAAAGCAGAGTACTTAACGAGGGATTATAAGAAGGGAAGTTTGGATTGCCAATAGATTCACGATCCCTGAAACTGCTGCAGAGAGCAGAGGTCAGCAAAGGCAACAAGGCAGCTTTGGACAGAACACAAGGCACTGGACAGGCTGCTTAGAAAATGCTTTGAAACATCATGGAAGCAGTCACCCAACAGGAAAATACAGGAAAAAAGAATAAGGTGCTACTGAAAGCTGAAGCAACAAACAGTAGGGTAAAAGATGAAGGCAAATAAAAAGGGGGAAAATAACAACCACTTTCAGAGGGAGCAACTAACAGAAGTACTACCCTGATTTAATTAACAAAAGAATTTTGACCATCTTAGCTTCCTTGCTTAACTAGCACAACTAAACTCCTACACTGAAGAATGCAAGGCTGAGTAACAAAACTATTGAAGTTAAAGATAACCCCTTAACTGTTGGAATCTATGTCTTCAACAGAGTTAAGAATAAAAAAAAAAAAAAAACTCAAATATTCCTCCTTCATCTGCCAAAGCCACAGTGTTTGTTAGTACATACAGCAAACAAGGAGTCAGAACTAATTTGTGCAGAAAGTCTTAAAGAGAACTAGAATAATGGGGTCATTCCCATGAATAATTCCTATGGCTTCTCATTCCACAGCTTCTCCAAGCTGATGATGTGAAAGTCTGTGTTCCCATTAATGGACTAAGTCTCTAGACCACAAAGACTGTTTGGGGAAATGGGAATGTAAGTCAGCTTTCAGAAACTCTCCTCTAATTTCTTAGATTCTCCAGGTTATTCCAGCATAAAGGGAAATTTTTATTTTATTTACTTATTTATTTTTAAAGTCTCCTGAAACTTAACTATTCTAAAAAGTGAAGACACTAGAAAGACATTAGAGATGGTGCTCTAATGGAAAAGGGAAAATTCCTCAGAACAATTCTTACCAAAGACTGGATTCCAGTTTTTTTGAAAGTGTCTGTTTCCAGAGATACTTTTTCAACTGGACCAATAAAAATGGATTTTAAAAACATGTGTGGGTTGTTGTTTTGTTTTTGTTATTTTATTTTTATGGCTGTAATTGCTGCGCAAATGCCCCTACAGATCAAGTTACCTAAGGACATTTTATAAAAAATTAAGTACCGTCTTTTAGCTATAAAATTTTAACCTTAAAAAAAAAAAAAAGCTATTAGGCTACCTCTCTTTAATAGAGAAATAGAATATAGTCAGGAGAAAAAACAGATTGCATACATGGTGTAACGGTTAGCATGCTTTAATTTGAAAGTGTTCTAAATTTCACATTGTTTTACAAAGGCACCACTGAAAGGAGAACAGTGTGTTTAAATAATCAGCATTTTACGTCAGCCTATTTGGTGAGTGTTGTTCTTACTACAGTATCTGTACTCATTTGACAGATAATTGAAAGCCCCCCAAAATGAGATGAAGTCAAATTTATGAATCATCACATACGAGTTTGCAGTGGATTTGTCAAAAAGTAACCCGAATAAAAGAGGTAAATGCAGTCAGCAGAGGATCAAGTTCTTAAAAGCAAAGTAATAATTAAAATAGGTATAATGCATTATGTCTAGAACTAAAAAAAAATCCCATGTAAAAAAGTATGAAGACTTTTGGCAAGGATGTATCAATACTCCTCTCCCAAACTGAAGGAAATAAATCTTAAAAAAAAATATGCAGAAAGTTTACAAGTGCTTGATACTCACTGTATAACACGTTTCTATTTACAAGGAAATACTGTACTGTTATGGCCTACTTCAAATCGCTAAGCATCTGTTGTAGTTACTTCTAGTTAATTCTCAACTTTTAGTTTTCCTCAGGATGTAGTTTCACTAAAGCTCTCACCCAGTATTTTTATGAAAGAAACACCATCTAGAGTTGAAGTTATTCTTCACCGATTAACGCCTGAGAAGGCACCCAGACTCTTGAAATGCAGTATCATCAAACCTACGACTGGTGTGAAATCACCACGAAAAGCATATCAGTAACATTAAAAAATACCACATGGGGTTCATGGCTACGTAAATTGACAATTCCTAGCTCTGTAGAAATAACTATTACAATTGTACAACTGACTGCCCATCACTGATAGTGAAGGATGGTAAAGGAGAACAGAGACACTATGTAGAAGACACTAACATTCATCCCGTCTGAACAGGTGAAAGTCCTGGTGGGTAGCGGTGATTGGACTAAGAATTCTTAGATCTCATAAGTTACTTTTTGGGGGATATTTTTTTGATGTCTGAAAAAGAAGGAAGTAATTTCTCTTAATCACTCCCAAGAAATGGCTAGTGGTAAGTGGCAGGTATAACTAACTGAATATTTGCTTTATAATTATGAACATAACATATTCAAAATCAGAATTTCTGATTGTGCAAAGATGACAAATTCCTTTTCTCCAAATCCATTACAGTAACATTCTTATCTAAAAAGGCAAACATAAAAAAGAGAAAAGTATTTAAAAAGAAATAAAGGGACTATCTGGAATGATGTGGTTTATATTGAAAGTACACTGCCTACCAAAAAGGAACTACATACATTACACTTGAACTAATTGGTGCAGATGCCATCGACACATGTCAAGTCCAACCATGTTCAAGAAAGAACTTGATAAAATTGCAGGAGAAAGTTTCTTTGAAAGCTATGATGAACATGACCAAGCAGATTTAAGAAATTGACAATTTGCTCTAAACCAAAAACTGACCACTGGGAGAATTACACTCAGCTATATAGACCTCTGGCCTAAACCTATGTGGCTACTCCCATGCTCTTACAGGATGACCGTATTCCTCAAAACAATGACTGTACTTGCTTGCCGACACTTCATTAGTGTCTCCATAATACGCCCTCTTCATTAAGATGCTCTGGTAAGAAACTTTTCCCCACAGATTTCGAGTTAACAGTTAACTCTAAGATCTTATATTTCTGGGGCTTTGGTAAAAGTAAAAAAATTTTTAAAATGGCATTAAAGGCAGACATTCATGAAAATAAAATATCAACACTTACCCGTTTATCTAGTGTTCGTTCCCTTACAAAGCCAAGCAGCTGGTCATTAACTAAAGAAAGATCTCTCTTGCCCGCAGTAATAATTGTAACAATAACATCATGGCGAATGGCTTCCTCTGGGTCATGGGATCTAACTTTCAAATATTCTGTTATGAAAAGAAACAATGAAAAGTTTGGCTTTTTATTTACCTATTATGTAATTTAATTTATTAATATTAATAATTACAAGCTAAATTCACATATTCTGTCATATATCAGAATTTTAGTATCTATTAAACATGAAACTGCCTATAAGAAACAGCTGTTCTACCATTTTCTACATTACTTTTACATATATACGTACATACACATTTAAATACAAAAAGGTTATAGAAGTTATAAAAGTGAATAGCTTTTACAATAACCTCACTTGCAACAGGCAATGATTTTAAATAAAACTGATTAGAATATATTGAAACTAAAAGTTGGGAAGGAGAAAAAAATCAACTCATTCACAAAGGCATAACAAGGTAAATAATTTAAAAATATTGACAGTTGCTGCAGGTTATCTAGCATCAAAAAAGAACAGTATTTTCAGTTAAGCCTGAAGTTCTGCTGATAGTTAGAATGATGGTGAACTGGTAAGGAAGAAATGGTGATGGTGAATGGTAAGGAAGAAATTTTGTATTATAGACCAGCACAATGGTTTCTTCTAAACTCATTGTATTCTCCAGTACTCTCTTCCACTTATTTTTGAAAACAATTCAGTACATTGCACAAATATTTGCTTTGATGTGCCAAAACTTTCACTAGAATCTGAAAATACTTTAGAACTCAAGCTGCAATGGGTAGCTTCTTAAAGACTCACAAAGCCCACACAAATTCACATGTTCCGTGCGCGAGTGTGCTTTCTCTTGTGCTCGTCTTCATCAAAAAGCAATTACACATTTGTTAGTTTTTCCATTCAGTATTATGCATTGGGTTTGATACATTTTGGAACTACACTGCTATGTACAGAAATAATTACGTTCTTCCCTGCTCGTATCTTAAATTATTCTAAACACCAGTATTAGCGTCTCACCAGTGAGGTCTTTTGCTAAGTCTGGATGGTTCATTAAACAATGACTGGCAAATTTCACACTCTCTAATCTCACAGGGACATGGATATCATTGAACCTAGAGAGATAGGAGATGATGAATGTTAATTTTTAATTAGCCTTGCAAATCAAGATTATTCTCTATGTAGTAACATGTGTTCAAAGTACGTTTCATTAATTATTAGAACCCTTTCAGATGGCAAAATAATACATTAGAAATATTTTGAATTTATTTCCATAATGTACCTCATACAAAAGTTTGTTACTATTTAAATTAGGACTACAATTAAAGAAAAAATATGCTACATACAGATTAAATGGTGACCCAAGGGCCATCATCCATTGACATAATTCTCTACATCTATCAGGTTGACCTTCAATCACCAATATATATATATACACAAATGGATATATGAAATTACAAAAAATGTATATATCCATATAACATGTACCATTTGAAAACTTTATTTTAATTTCTATCTTTACTTAAAAGGAAATACTACTTCGTTCAAAAGGTAAATGCCGAATAAAAAGGGTATAGCTGCAGATATAGTTGAACAGTAAATATGACTGCATTATGTGGAATTTCATATTGTGTAATTTCTGCTATGTACCTAATGTAGCTATTTATCTGATCTATATTCCTATAACTGACAGCAACATAGCAGCAATCATTCCAGTTTTTTATTCAAAAATGTAACTGTATGCAATTCTCTGCTTCAAAGGCAGAAAAAAATAACCAACCAAAAAAACCATCACAATCACAAATAAAAATACAATATTATTAGGAAAATTCATCACAAATAGAATGGAAATTCAGAACTGCATCCCTATTTCTCTTACCGCCCAAGAAAGCACTGCCAAAGAGGACGATTTTGTGTGGCCAGATCAGAATCTTTAGAGCCAAAGAGTTTAGCCAGAAGTCGAACAACAGCCAAACGTTCTTCTCCATCATTGCTCTAAAAATCAAATAATGTAAAAGAAACTGTAATTTGTTACCTGTGATACCTTAATAATAATTTCTGGCTTCCTTTTCCTCCTGCTTTTATAAATTGGATTAAAAAGGCATTTTGAAATAATTTCTGATAATCTCCAGTCTACCTAATTAATTAGATGAATATGATGAAAAACATACCTATTAATTTAATGTATTACAACCACTGATGGCTGTGCTTTGAAAATTCCTTTCAGGAATAAAAAAACTATACACAGCAGTTTGAATAAGTTGTATCTCTAGCTATTTCAACAGTAAACAATCTTATTTTTGTTTTATAACATACTTAAAGACTTGTGTGCATGTGGAAAAAACACCTATTAAGATTTTCTAAATAGATGAGCACTGACAAAAGGATATTAAATTGATAGGATGTAATTCAATTGGTTTGTTTCTTTATTATTTCTATTTATTATTTTTGTTTATTGTCACCATACCCTATATGTACAAACACAAACACACTTCTTCACAATTCTTTCCCTGTCCAATTACAATCCTATGAGTCATATAGCTAATTAATTAAAACAGCAACAAAAACACACAACCAGGATAACTGAACCATTTCAAAAGATTCAAAAGCAGTCAGCTGACTTACTAGCTGATTACAAATCCAACAAAATATTTAGAAATAGTTCCTTATTTATTAAAATATTTTTTGTAAATCAATATTGAAGCTGACTCTCTTGCATTCCATGAGTAAAGCCAACCACAGCTCAATTACTTTATAAATTCCGAGTGAAATCCAAAGATTAAGTATATACAACTTTTACATTACAATCCATTACATATGGATTTATGATTGCAATGATTATATTTTGCGTGTACGTAACATCCATTTGCAAGCATGGAAAGTATGCAATTGTGTACACTGCTTCAGTGCCTTTATTTTAATAATAAATGTAATCGTAAACAAAACTGATAAATATAAAATTTCTTTCACTCTAGAAGAACACATTAATTCTACAACAACTCACTCTTTAATATCCATGTAAATCTTATTACCTGTCTCAAGCTACACTGTAACTTACCTTCAGTTTGAATTCAAGTTGTGGCATGACTGACAGCAGTAAGTGAGGGTCTATGGCAAAAAGCTCTTGTATCAAGTCAAACACATGTTCTGATAAGTCACTTACTGAAGACTTTCCCAGTACCAGAACCTGGTTAAAAAACTAGAATGCAAATGTTATTGTTTAGAAGTTTTGTTTTCATTAATGCAAATACTATTTTTTACAAATTATTTTAACCTCAAATCATTTCAATTCTGTTGGAAAGTACTCAATATGCATTTTTGATTCCAAAGCATTTCAACCCTTACAATTCTGGTTCAAGCAAATTAGAGACAAACATCCATCACAAATCAGTTCCACTACTTCTATCAGATCAATTAATTCATAGAATCACAGAATGGTTTGGGTTGGAAAAAACCTTAAAGACCATCTAGTCCAACTCCCTGCCATGGGCAGGGACATCTCCCATCAGACCAGGTTGCCCAAAGCCCCATCCAGCCTGGCCTTGAACACCGCCAGGGATGGGGCATCCACAGCTTCTCTGGGCAGCCTGTGCCAGTGTCTCACCACCCTCTATGAATTTCTGTCTACTACCTAATCTAAATCCATCCTCTTTCAGTTTAAAGCCATTATCCCTTGTCCTATCACTACACTCCCTGACAAGGATTCTCTCTCCAGCTTTCTTGTAAGCCCCCTTAAGGGGCTGGAATGCTGCTATAAATTCATCCTAGAGAACAGAAGGCTCCAAGGACCAACCCCAGCTCTCAGCCTCTCTTCACAGGAGAGGTGCTCCAGCCCTCTGAACATCTTCGTGGCCCTCCTCTGAGGCCAAAAGGTCCATGGCCCTCTTGTGTCGGGGGTCCCAGAGCAAACACAGCACTCCAGGTGGGGTCTTAGGAGAGCGTAACAGAGGGGGAAGATTGCCTCCCTCAACCTGCTTCTTTTGATGCAGCCCAGAATATGGTCAACTTCCTGGGCTGGAATGGCCAGCTTATGTCCAAACTTGATAATTTGATAATAATATGATAAAATTTGATAGTAACTTCACAATAATATAGTAACTTGATAATTTAAAATATTACTATACCCTCAGACAAATTAAAGGATAATACAAGAATTGCTAATTTCAAATTGAAGTCCATTATAAGTTGAGACAATTTATCTTAGTTTTGATTTTCTTGTAAGAGCAATTCAAATTGAGGATCATGATGTATTGAAAAATAAAGTTTCTCTACTTTTAGTCCATTTTAAAGAATGCCAGATGACTATGATAGTTCTTGTGATATTTGATGGTCACGTATCAAGATTCTTGGCATTCTAAGAGGAAAAAAAAGTAGCCTAACATATGTATGATTTCTCATAGATTTCTTAATATGTTTGATATGCTTCCTACTAGGTACTACAGATGATAATATTTGAGTAATGCAAATCTACAAAGCTATTACACACTTGAGCAAGAACATAAGAATAATATTAGATCAACTCAGAGGTCACTGTCTACTATCCTGTTTTCAGCTATAACTAATTACAAAAGCTTAAGGAAACAAGGGAATTGGAAAGTGGTTCTTGTTAGCGAGACTCCCTGAGCTTTTAAATACTTACTGATTAATCTTTCATGAATTTGCCTAATTCCCTTCTTAATCTACTCTGACTTTAAAGAATACCATTGGCTTCAACACCAAAGAAAGACAACAGAATGGAACAAGCTGCATCCCCCACAAGGCTGTAGTAGCTGTTTTAATAGTTAGAACATATTATTGATATTCACCAAAAGGAAACACAGTAGGAAATAGTAAAAAACAAACAAACAAACAAAAACAAACAAACAAAAAAACTCAAGTCTTAGTCTTCCTAACTAGAACAAGTTTAAGACAAAAAAAATCTATTAGGGAGCTGGTAGTTTGATGTGCTTCATCGTGCAGTTAGTCATAAAATGAGGATGCCTGGTTGCTGGACATACAAAGCACTAACGATTCCTTGTGTTGAAACAGGATTTTTTGGTGCTCAATAATGCTGAAAGACAGGTCACCTATTTTTACAGCCTAGATTTCTATGCTTAAAACTGGGCTGGATAAAAATTTATTTCCTCTTCACTTATTTGAAACACGTCACACTTTTTTTAAACAAGCAAACTAATAATATCCTATCTGGAAAAAATGTATTCTTCTAACTTCATTACCAAATGTGAATTTTATAAGCAATACTAGAATACTAAGCAATACTACAAAATAGGAGGTTTGTAAATGAACAAACCTCCAATAAATCAGAACATTAGCAAGAATACTTGTTAGTTGTTGTAAACGTGAATGAACTAATTGACATACATTGGCAATACAGGGTTCAATGGTCTGGACGGTCCTCTTCAACAGGACTTTTGCAAGATCAAATGCTTGTTTATTAAGGTTCTGAAAAATAAGGGGAAAAAATATAAAATTTTAAAGAGAGACAAGCTTCACTTTTCTATCACAACCTTAAAAACCCGTAAAAAATTTAGTAAGGTGTGTTTTGACATCAATTTATTTATTTTCAAAGCAATCAGAACTCAGGTATATTAATTACACAACCACAGACTTAGTAAAAATTTTTAATTTTTTTTTACATACTTAAAGGAAATCTAAACTGGAAACATCACGTCCTGCACATTCTTCTGGACTTTATCGCTTCAGTTGTTACCTTTAGTACTGTACCAGTATTTAAAAAATGTTTTTACTTGCAATCATATTAAAAAAATTGAAGAAACATTGCCACACCTCCACACTTTAATAATTACCATGCACTACATATGCCACACTGAGGAAAGATGAACTAGTTGAACTTTCTGAATTCCCCCAATGTACACCCTGTGACACTTGTCTGGATGGTAAAATTTTGCTTTGAGTTCTACATGGACTGTGCTGCATGCTCTCAGATTGCCCACAGAGAGCACCTAAACTTGGGCAGAGCTATCTGCAACCTTTTCAAGTAAACACTTGATTGCAACATAACAAATCTGAACACTGTTTTCATTAATCACAAGCAAGATAAAAAATGTAAGAGCACATATGGAAACTGTGACTGCCCAAAAAATCAACACGAAATACAATATACAATATATCATCTCATCTAGGGATTAATGCTGCTTGGAGAGGAGAGGGGGAGAGGAGGGAAGGAGAGAAGGAGAGGAGGAAGGAGGGAGAAGGGTGGATTCACTGACTGCCCTGAAAATTACAGGCTACTGCAGACAAAACAAGGATAAAGTCTAAGGATAACCAATTCTTGGAAGATGGTATTTGGTAAGCCTACACTGAGAATGATTCCTCCTTGTTCTTTTAGCTGACAGGACAACAAAAATCAAAAATAAAAAGCTCTCCTCAACTGGTAAAACTGGTAATAAAGAGAAAAAAACGGCCACAGGCTCAAACAAATACACCTCTTCAGTCACACTGGCATTAAATTGGTGACATATTATATACACCAGACAAATACGTATAAAACTGTTGACAAATTCTGACAGCTATACAGCCTAAAACAAAACAGTTTCTCTCCAAATCAGACAGACCATCATAAAAATCACGTTAGTAGGTATGTTGGTATTAAACCAAAGGACCGGCAACTTCATATATAAAATATATTTTACTTGGATCTTCAATATAGTTTCAAAGATTTATTTTTGAACATTTTTGGACACCTCCTACCCCAATAGGTTCACCAGAGCTAAAAAAGCCTAAATGAGCAAGTATATATTGACAAAATAAACAAATATTAGTACACAATACAAATAACCATTCTGTTAGGCACAGAATAAAACCTTGAAGCTCTGGATTGGCCAGGATGCAGAGAAAACCACTGATCTGAAGTACAGAGAATATCAATTTTTAAAGCAATAACCTTAACAAGAGCAGCATGAAGAAAAATATTCACTAAATAGACTGAAAGCTCTGGTTTTAAAGTGCAGAAAAAGACCTACAGCCACAGATCTTCTGAGCAAGGTGTGACCTACCATACCGCTAGTGAAATTCTGCATTTACAAGAGGGAGAGCCACATTAGCACACACAGAGAGTAACAATGTATATTAAAATCACTTTACTGATAATGGAAATATAAATGAGGATCATTTAGATGCTGAGGTGGACTATACTTTATGTTTAGGTATTGTTATATCTTTTTATTGCAGTATTGTCTTAATGCAGGAGAAATGATTAAAAAATTGAACATCACCCAAAATACATATTCCGACGTTGTTATATGGATGAATTTCCATAGAGTGTGATAGTCCAGCCATGCTGATATCTTTGTTATGTCACAGCAGACAATGGCAACTCTTAAATTTCTTTGCATGGACATAAAAATATTGTTACTGTATGTTCCTTACCAGAAAATAACCTATGTTTTTCATGGTATGGTGTTTCTGATTTACATTAACAAAGGATAAACAATTAATAGAATCACAGAATTTCCTAGGAGATCTGTGCATGAAAGGAGAACATAATTACTGCAGTCAAACTCTGCTAGGCAGAAAAAACAACAAAACTTCCTGATTTTTATTTACTGATTTTTATAAAGGACCACATAAAGCAATAGTTTAAATTCTGCTGTTACGGAAAACAAAAAAAGTTAAAACAGATCAAAATATTGAGCAAAGGATGATACTGAACTCTGACTACAGCATGTCACTTGTTCAGTCACGATAGCCAAGAGCCAGTGAGACTGGAGACCAGTGATACAGAAGGTATTAAATATGGAGTACACCCCAATATTTACTTAAATTTTACCTTCCTCTTACCAATCATGAGAATTTCCTTCATTAAGCAAAAATATATTATTAAACTAACAATATTAATGATAAAGGATGGTGTTCATTTTTGCTTTGCCTACACCAAGAAGTCACAACGCACTGTTCAACTGAACAAAGTTTACCAGGTCTTTGCATCCTCAGAGCAAGTCCACCATCTTAACAGCATCACCCAGCACCTGCCATACACACCTATACTCCACTATTTCCACTCTTGATCACTACTGCCTATAATTGATTAGAAACAACTTTGTCTATTTTCAAAATGACTCTTCTCCTAAAGTTATGGATAAGAGGCCTCTCTTTCCATTAACAATTCTAATAAGACACGATCTCACTACTGTCAGTAAAAACGAATCGATAAAATGACACTGCCAACTCATGATCACGACAGACTGAATGCAAACTGCCCTCAGACAACAGGTATTTTTATGTATCAGCTGCTGGGGTTGCACAGGTAAGTGACAATCACCATTGCTTAGTAACTCTTGTGCTATATGTTTCATGAATATATGAATTCTCTCTCCTTTTTTATGTAACCAAAGGAATAAATCTCTGCTTGTATGCGCTAATTTAACTTTAATTATGTAGTCATGGATGGAATTGTTTTAATTGTATCATTATTTTAAATTAATAAATGAACAAGCAAAAACACATACTCAGCAATAAGAGTACAGTTCATTTACTGTAGCTCATAATTGAAACTTACTGTACTCCACACAGTTTTTAGCAAGAAGCAGGAGCATGTGACAAGGGTCGCTTATACTTAGAAGGATGCTGAACTCTACAAAAGGTAGAAAGATTATGGAACTCGAAAGTATATGGAACACTAAAAGCAGCCAACCAAACTACAACACTGCTACATAGCTTCAGGTAAGAATAGGACTTAAGACAAAAGCTGAAGGGGAAGAAGACAGGGAAAAATAACAGGGAGGTGGAAGGGAGTCTGACTGACAAGCTGAGGCAAGCAGCAAGTCTCCACAAAAGTCTTTGGGAAATAATTTTGGTTTTGTTTTGTTTATTTGGTTTTGTTTTTAATGAACAAAATACTCCACACCTTTTCAATTTAAAAAAAAATGCTTTCTTATTAGAATATTAAATTTGCTTGGAGACACTTTGTTTCTGTTTAAGCACATAGCTCTTGACGTTGCAAGTAGTAAGAATCTCTTGATATTGAGTAATCCAGACACAGATAAAGAACACCACCAAATAAATCCCAAAGACAATTTTCAATCCACTGTTAGAAGGCTGGAAAAACTGCAGCAGTGATCAGTTCCCTAAAGTGTGTGGAGAAATAAACAAGCTAAAAGCAATAAAGATTATTGTTAAAATGGTATATTACTATCATAATTTTGCTTTGCAGACCTTGTGTGCAGGAATGAGGTTAATCAAAATGGAG
This sequence comes from Heteronetta atricapilla, assembly GCA_011075105.1. Lineage (NCBI taxonomy): Eukaryota > Metazoa > Chordata > Aves > Anseriformes > Anatidae > Heteronetta > Heteronetta atricapilla. Next base: position 72,176,701 of record CM021734.1, on the reverse strand, counting down.
TCCAGCAGCTCCTGAGTTACTCCATCGCCTTCCATGATGATAGAACTCATCAAATCCAGCATATGCATTTGTACCTTCTGGTTGTGGCTATTACTAAGAAGATAAAAGACTTATCAGCACTACATTTTCAGACACTGACAAATACTAAGAGTGTTTTTAAGAAACGATGGATTAATATCTAATAATCTTAAGCTTGCAGTCACTTCTATTTTCCAGATCAGAAAACTCAAAACTATTTTGTCTTTCTTCTTTTCTTGAAAGTTTCAAAAATCTATGACACCCTGGCATTGCTTTAAGAAGGGAAACAAAACAAACAAGCAGCAAACATCCAACCACAGAAATAAAAATGTACATAAGCCAGAATGAAGTATACCACTGTAACATACATATTTTAGCAGTTAGTCATGTCTGCTTTCAGCAACACACCTCTCATACTGTCAATAATTTGTACTCAAGTTGCTTTTCCTTTATCTCCTTGCTTGGAGGAATGGGGACTTGTTCTATTCAGATCTATCCATTTGTAGGCTATGTAAAGATTCAGTCTATGCCTGAAACTGATGATATTTTGACAGTTTAATAGAATTGAAGTGATTCAACTTACTTGATAACTGAAAAAAGAGTCCTAAAAAGTTGAATAAAAATTTCATTGCAATCTTCCAACTCAAAGCAGATGTTGTAAGATTTAACCCAAGCTAAATTCTAAAACAAAAATAGGATATTCAGAATATTACAACTTTGCAAATCACATAAATACAATTATGTTAGTTATTTTTTCTATTCAGAGAAGAATATCATATTATAAATTTTAAACCCTTCACATATATGTAGACCTTAACACACAGGGGCTTTCCAATATACATTCAGAAGAAAACTAAATAGTCTCACGTCTTAGATAGAAAAGCAGAGTGACAGAAAATCTAACAAGGCCGTATCTCTAGACTTTGTTTTTGGATTCATGTTATGAAACAATGCTGTTTTAAAAAATTAGAAAGCATCTTGTTTGTAAACATTTTACTAAAAGCAAGCTGATAAAACCCCCATGCCTCTTGTTAAGAGTAGGTTTTGCTAATGTTTTTAAACCTAAATCTCACTGTCCTTCTCCCATCATCAATACAAGGACGTCTGCATTTTAATCAGCATTTAAATTTCTCCCTTGACAATAAAACCTTAAGGGTGCACAACATGAGAAACTGAAGGTCTAACATTGCAAGACAAAGGCTAAACATTAATAAATACCTATCATTTTAACACATCCTCAACTATAGGCTGCATGATCTTATTAAACGCAAACAAAATTTTAACTGCTGAAGGAAGCAATTCATTGAGCATTAAATTGTCTGGTATAATTGACAGTATACACATCTGTGAATCTGACATATCTGGAGAAAGGCTGATAACATTCATAGGCTCACAGAGCAAATAGCATCTAGTGAAAGTTACAGTTAATACAACAATGTTACCTCTAACAAGTAAAAGTATCTGTTAAACTGGGGGCTCTTTGTGTCCTCCAAGCCTTTTAATTGTCTTGTAATAAACAAGAATATGTCCTGCCAAAAAAACAAGAAAGTGTTTACAAGCTTGATTCTGCACAGAATAAAAATACAACCCTTTAGTACTGACATCTATCCACTTTTACAAGCTCATGATATTAAAAACATGAAATTGTCAGTTTTAGGCAATGACAGAAATCTATCACCAACACAGATACTGTTTATTTAGTAGTTCTTTACACATTTCTGACCCTGAGAGTACTCCACTGACTCAAACGACTAAAGCAACATCTCTAACAAAACTCAGTATTAAATGTGAGTAAACAATGTTTATTTATTTGTTTTTAATGCAACAAGAGAACAAGCGAGGAAGAAATCCTTTATTCCATAAAGTATTTTACCTTAAGTTTGTCATGGGAAGTATATGGAGCTTCAGGAGCATAGATACGAAAGATATCAGCCAAGCAACATGCTACAAGGAGGCGCACATCTTTATTGGGATTCCTGAGGAAGAATTCAGATGCAAGGTGCAAGGCTAATGGGAGATACTGCTGTTTCTCATCCTCTGAGTCCTGGTCCATATCCATGAAGGTTTTTACCACCATCTGGAAAATACAGAAAAAAAAAAATCTCATTCAAGTGCTTTTGGCTTTTTATTCCAAATACTAAATGATAGTTTCTGAACAGATGAAACACTATATGAAACACAATACATTTTAGACTACCTAGATACAGTAATGCAATTTTTTGTTTGGACAAGCATCGGAAAGAGAGAAGCATTAATCTGATACTTGAAGACTTATTGAACATGAACTTGGTATTTTCAACGAAGGCACTGAAAAAAAGCTTCACAGCTGTGCTCATTTTGCCAATCCTAACCTGAGGTGCAGCACAGGAACTGCTACACACTGATGAGGTTGGAAACAGCAGCACCTCTGCACCACAGCATTCCTAAACCACTTCAGCGTGAGGGCTTGTCTAGTGCAGGCAGTATGAGGAACTGCAAGCCATCACAGCCAGCTGGCCACAGTACAGAGCAGCTGCTTCATCAGCCGTACCAAGACTTAAGAGGATCCTACAAGCAGGCAGTCTTACACTGGCTATGAGCTCATACACAATCCTTTTACCTGTATTAAATGAACTGAGTACCAGACAAGAATCTCATCCCTCATGTAAAACACTTCTAGCACTGTGGATCTACTCTTTCTGCATACTCAAAACTGCATCCATATCCCTACCTATATAATGCAACAGTCCACTGTACCTTATTCCAAGCACAGCTAAGACCTACTAGTTCTTGTGAAATGCCTCCAAAATTTGTTGTTTTAAGATATGTTTTATTTAACTGGAGTCGTATAATCTCAACATAATCTGTTGGCATAACTGAAAGTGAGAATTTAGTTTGCAGAAATAAAGAGCTGTAGGCTTAACTTTTGGAATGGGGGTCATTAAATGCCAAAGGATGACGTCTAGGATACCAGTGCAGAACTGGAAGACGTGCCACAGATTCTTAGCATGACCTCAGTCAGACTGGCCTCTGTGTCCCATGTCCCCCTGTACAAGTATCCTTAGAGTTAAAATGGTGAAGGAGAGACATACTGCATCCTGACAGGGTTTTGGATACCCATTACACACACAGTACACACACTAAAGAGATACAGGAGAAAAAAACAGAATGATAAGTCAACAGGCCAACTTCTGCCTCTAGAATACAAACAGTAATACACAAGAGGAGATTGACTATTAGAAAACCAGTAAACACCTCTTTCATTACTGCCATTATTTTATTTCTATGTCACTCAAATGACAAGATTGTCCCTTCTTTATGTGACACATTTCAACATGAAAATGTCGTCTTTCAGCTTTATTCCCTCCCTGAGTTTTGGAAATCAGTTTTAAACACAGAAGATCTTTTTAATTAATGTGTTTGACTGCAAACTTTTCTGCATTGTTACTTAAAACTCCCCAATTTCTACGAATATAGAAGTTCATTCCCTCATGAAGCAGCATATAGCAACACCAAGAATCAAGGGGGGTCACAGAATCACAGAATTTCTAGGTTGGAAGAGACCTCAAGATCATCAAGTCCAACCTCTAACCTAACCCTAACAGTCCTCACAAAGGGTGACAAAGAAAAAACAACACCAGAACAAAGGAGAACTTAAAAGCCCCTGCCCACAAAATTCCAAATTCTACCTACATTGGCCTGTTTCCCTCAAAACATCCTTAAGCTATACCTGGAAGCATTACTTGAAAGGATAAAAACAGAACTACAAAACTATTTCACCTCCTTCTACTGACAGCACAGGTGTCCCTCTTCCAGTGTCACAGATTGCCTGTCTTTTCTAGTTATTTAAAAAAAAAAAAAAAAAAAAGGGATAACAGACTTCAAAACCTATCAGATTCACTCAATAAGGAAGGTAAAAACCACCTCTTTGTCTGCTGGTGGCAGGACAAGAAATAATGGCCTTGACTTGCAGCAGGGGAAGAGCCTGAATTGCACACAGAACTGCAGCCGTAGCTATCGTTAAGCATTGATTCAGATAACCGTGTTACTGAAGGCTTTAAGAACAGGGTAGAAAGGACTAAAGGATCTGTGGATTTGGGGGCTGGTAATAAACTGTATCTGTACCATGCAAACTTGTCGCACTAGGATCCCTTCCAGTCGATAAACTTACAGATAACCTATATAAAGAATCTTTCCATCTCGCCCATAAGCCCCATCTCCTCTCTCCATGTAGGTATCATAAGCTTCACAACCAGAGCACCCTTGTAGATTCACAGCCCTCTTCAGGTTCTCATATTCATATAACAATATGCCAAAGTCTTTCCTAAATACCTTCTCTGATATGTGGAAAACAGACAACGTAATGCAGCAAGGTGCTGTGAAACTCAAAACAACTTTTTGTTACCAAGGATATTCTGGGATTAAAATAATGAAATTTATCTTCAGCACTGCATTACCTGTTGGAAAACACAACAGCCTCATGGATTAATTACCCCATAGTTCTCTTGTATTCAGAAGGAACTGCCAGCAAATAGCCATAAACCTTATTCAATTTTCCTGCAAAGCATGCCTTAATATTTCTTTTCTATTAGAAAACAACACTTAGGCAGTAATTGAGCCATGGGCAAGCTTCAGCTGTTATTTAATGTACTGATCTATGTTTCCTCCATTGTTTCTTTTTAGTCCCATATCTGCTTGTATTTGTGTGTTGTCTTTTGTTTTATAATAAAGTCTTTGGTGCATGACATTCTGTTGATAGCAGGCACAAAACCCACACAGAATCACATCTTGGTCGTTACATAGGATCCTAGTTACCAAAGCAATACAAATACAGAATAATATGTATGGGGTATATCAAATAAATAGTATAAAACAAATAATGGAAGTAATATATAAACTCACCAAAAAGGGCAATACAACAGCTAAAAGCAAATTCTTGCTAATATCAGGCATATAAGATTCTGGGAAAGGGTAATTAATATTTTTGAAGACTTGTGTTTAGTACACCCTATAGATTTATTGTTGAACTATTATGTCAGAATCCAAAGTAATTCAGTAAGTTTCTTGAATATACGCAATTATAAAATATGCAAGCTGGGCGATCACCAACCGCATGAAGTTCAGTAAGAGCAAGTGCCGGGTCCTGCACCTGGGACAGGGAAACCCTGGCTGCACGTACAGACTGGGCGATGAGACGCTGGAGAGCAGCCTAGAAGAGAGGGATCTGGGGGTCGTGGTAGACAGCAAGTTGAATATGAGCCAGCAGTGTGCCCTGGCAGCCAGGAGGGCCAACCGTGTCCTGGGGTGCATCAAGCATGGCATCGCTAGTAGGTCGAGGGAGGTGATTGTCCCGCTCTACTCTGCGCTGGTGCGGCCTCACCTCGAGTACTGTGTGCAGTTCTGGGCACCACAGTATAAAAAGGACGTGAAACTGTTGGAGAGTGTCCAGAGGAGGGCTACGAAGATGGTGAAAGGCCTGGAGGGGAAGACGTACGAGGAACGGCTGAGGGCACTGGGCCTGTTCAGCCTGGAGAAGAGGAGGCTGAGGGGAGACCTCATCGCAGTCTACAACTTCCTCGTAAGGGGGTGTCGAGAGGCAGGAGACCTTTTCTCCATTAACACCAGTGACAGGACCTGCGGGAACGGGGTTAAGCTGAGGCAGGGGAAGTTTAGGCTTGACATCAGGAGGGGGTTCTTCACAGAGAGAGTGGTTGCACACTGGAACAGGCTCCCCAGGGAAGTGGTCACTGCACCGAGCCTGACTGAATTTAAGAAGAGATTGGACTGTGCACTTAGTCACATGGTCTGAACTTTTGGGTAGACCTGTGCGGTGTCAAGAGTTGGACTTGATGATCCTTAAGGGTCCCTTCCAACTCAGGATATTCTATGATTCTATGATTCAATTAATTGTATCTATAATCCTACATCCTAGGAGAGTACTCGCTATAGCCACACAACTGCTGGCATTAAGGTACTACACAACAGAATGGCTTCCAAACACCTGCTAATCTACATACGGCATTAGCTGTTAAAGGGAAAAAAAAAGTCCACAAATGAAGTATAATAAGTATCATATATGCTTGGCTCTTGACACTTGCTAGAAAGCCAAGAACTCACTCAAACCTCAAACCTTCACCAGTTACAAGGCTGGTACTCTTGTCCTCCAGCACAACTGAAAAGTTGATCAAGCAATAATCAAGAGGGCAACTTAAGTCTCCAGAAATATAAAACATAGCACATTTGATTAAGTCACTTATTCATAACAGAGCTATGTGAAGCATCCTGGAGCACAAAACACTTGCCATTCCGTAGCCATCTGCTGTCTTGTTTTCTCCAGAGCTCTCTAAGACACGAACCACCTTCCCTTCCTTCCCCAGGCTTACACCACTTGAGCGCAAAGTCCTGCTCTGTGGTCAGAAATACTCCATGGCTCCATGGGTCACAAATACTTCCACAACAGTGAGAAACAACATGACAACATAACGTAAGTTCCTTTCTGTGTTAAGGTCTGACCAAAAATAAATAAATATATATATATCTCCAAAGGACTAAAGATTCCAAATAACTTAATGTCTTTATTTTTTTTTTTTAACATAAACTAGAAACCACTCATGTAATTAGTGATATACATAAATGCAAGAATGAAGGAATATGACAAAGCAAGTAAAAAAAAAAAAAATCAAGGCTGTGATTAATATTTCATTGTACAACAGCAGACAGGAGAGGTATGAATTGCTACGTCCAGACAGTTTTTAGTACATTTATTTTTTTCCAATATCCATGACCAGTTACAGAAATTCTTCTTTACTAAAGTTGTTCACATTGTAGGTTCTCTATGAAAGCATCCTTAGTGCCCTTGCTCTAATTGAAAAAAAAAAAAAAAACCCAAAAAAAACAAAAACGCTCTCCAATTTCTCTTTGTACGAAGGTTTACTTTTCAAGTCTAAAATTAGTTTCAGTTTCCAGAATATTTGATTTAACTATTACACAAATACTTCCCTAGCAGAATGAAGTTGTTATTTCAGAGTTAAGTGTTCATTATTATTATACTAAGGCAGTTTCTACTCCAGGGGAAAAAAAAAAAAAAAAAAAAAGATTAAACCACATCAGGAACTCGCTACTTTTTCAAATTGCAGTAGTTGTCTAACTGAAGTCCTGCCATGCAGTAGAAGCAACCCTAGCTGGAGCACCAGTATTCATTTGTATAAAAACCTAACAGACTTAATAGCTCGCACCACAGACGACTGTCCTCTGCGCAGAAAGCAGGAGACAATACAGTATTATCTGAACGTATTCATGTAATATCATCCGTTCTTTTCTGAACAATTAAGCACCCCATTTCCATACTAACTGCTAGCAAAGGTAAACAAAATACAGCTATTCACATTTAAAATTAAATTCATTCTATGCTGCTCTTAATTTAACATTAAGTTATCACACAGTGGCACTTCAGTTACCTTGTAAAAATAAGTGTTAAAGCTATTCTAGAAACTTTCATTATTGCTATTTTTACCATGGTACCTTGAAATTCTTATTATCAGTCTAAGATTTCACCCTCCCAGGCTCTGCAAACATGGAAGTGAAACGCTCTGGGTATAACATGTGAGACAGTACAGAAATACAAACAGCTTCATTCAGCTAGCGAGGTTAAATTAACACCACTAAGTCACTCTTTACACATTATGAACACCTTGAAAGTTGAAGAATTTCAAGTTTTCAGGGTGGTACTTGTGCCATTACATAAAAAAAAAAAAAAAAAAAAAACACATGCTGTGCAAGCCAGTCACTCTGGGCCACCCTTTACATTGTCACAGAGAAATGAACAGACACCGCCTGCACTCAAGCATGGATGTCTGATGACATCTACAGACCTCAGCTCTACTTCCCCTGAAAGTGCCTAATTCTCTCCACCGACTATGAACAGAGTGCAGTGTGCCTAGATGACTAAAGTAAGTTGAGATGAACTCTACCTGCAGCTTCTTCTGAAGCTGTCTGCCTTTCATAGTTGTATCAATTCTCTACAACCAGCGGTTGCCAAATACTCTTCACTATCTGCCCATACCTAATGCAGTTTACAAGCATCCTTTTCTCAAGATCAGCATGGTAGCTTGCCCTTAAGCGTCTCAGCTGCTCTTGTGCAAGACCCGTGCCTCAGACAAAACACCAAGTTTTGCTGTTCAGACCCTGGTTGATGTTTGTTTACCACACGAGTTTAGCTGCATGGCTTACTGGATCACAAAGCTCAGATATCACTGGAATATACTGATCATTCCAATCACATAGGGAAGAGAGGTTTATAAACACAGAGAAAAGACAGGGTAACAGGTATAAATAAAAAAGTGACCCCAAATGGTGCTCGCATAGAAGACAAAGGCAGACATAGGAAAGCTTTGCTGCAGTTGGCAGGGTAAACACAACTCCAAGCTCATCACAGCACTGGGAAGATGCTTGCATGTTGCATTTGTTCTACCGTTCTTACAACAGCTTATTTGTAGCACTGCAAAGATGTAACATTTAACCACCCTTGGAGCTAAAAAAAAAAAAAAAAAAGGTGGGTAAAGATGGACAGTATTTTAAAATTTCACCTTGCAATCACCAAAAGAAGAAATTTAAGAGATTTTGACAGGACTTACAGGAATAATATTAGACGTGTACTGGAGTACTAACATTAAACAGAGATATTTAGAAGTAAAACTTCTCAGACTCTTGTGAGCTTAGCTCCCTCTTGAAGAACATGACTGGCTCAGGGAAAGAAACCAAGAAAGAGTCTGGAATCAAAGGCCACGCAAATGCTGAAATTTTCAATTCTGTCATCAGTGTCTTTCCTTCTTTCTTTCCTTACATGGTTCTAGCAATGCTATGGATGGCCTTTGCCACTAGCTATTAATAGTCAGTGATGTTCTTTGACTAAGACCAATAGTAAAATCTACAAGTGTGTATCTATGAAAAATACTTCTCAACAGATACAGAATTAATGTCTACTTCAGATATAGTTTTATCTATCAGCTGGACAAATATAGAAGCATGGAAATTACTGTATGGATAGAAACAAAACAAAGATCTCTAAACAGAGGGATTATTCAAATCAGGAGGAGCAGATGATTTTGGTTTCAGGATTTATAAATCCCCCCCAATGAAATCACATGCTTAGTAACTGTTTGTTTGCTTTTCTTTGAAGTAAATCAAATGAGAAGTGTACCACAGCCAGAAAATAGCAAATGTTTACCTAATAATCAAGAAAGGTGATTCAGCAACAAATCCAACAGGCTGACATCAACAGAGTTTCATGATACAGACCTAACTTGGAAAGGCTAAATAAACACAGAGTTTAAGAAAAACACAGAAACACTAGAAAAGGGAGTTACAAAGTTACTTTGCTAACCTAATGACCAACTTTCTAGAGAAGGCAGACCGTGATGGGCCATTAGTCTGAGCGTCAAGAGCATCACGTTGAACCCCATGGAAATTGATTTGGAGGAGATGGAGTTCAGTCCAACAGTGTAATTTCTCCTTAGCCATTTTCAAAAGCGTTAACTCGAAAGGACATACTGGACCTTAATGATCTTATTACCAGAGAATGGCATTATAATTGACCCTGGTTGCTATTTCCACAAACAACTGTGGCATAAGAAGTAGGAATGGAGCATAATGACAACCGACAGCTAGGGACTGGCAGTACAGGACAGGATATTACATGAGAAGAACAGAATAACACAAATTAATCTACTAATACTAAATAATCATGTTTCTAGTGCTTAAAAGCAACAATTTTTTGCTATGAAGAGCTTATCAGCTGGCAACAACAGAAGAGAAAGAGGAGCATTTATTAAGCAACTGTAAAGAGATTATGAGCCAACACCAGGCTGTGTGCATGAAAACAATGAACATGCAATTGCAGGATGTGACAGAAGAGGTATTTCCAGGCAAGGAAAGGAAAAAACAGCAATACTACTCATGAAATTCTAAAAATACTAAATGATGACTTCAAACACATCACTTAAATCTGATTATCCCCAGTGATGAAAACACAATTCAAATTGAGAAAGGTACAAAAGATATCTTCCAAAGGAGTTTAAAAATCTTTTTCTTACATGGGGGCTCTACAAGACTATGATTTGTTTTAATTTACCAAAACAGCCCCAGAAAATCAGTCTTGATATGCTTTAAAGACATGAGTGCTATTTTATGCTAAGGGAAAAGATATTTACTTCATTTTTTAAATGGGTGAGTAAATATGGATAGAAATTGGTCAGAAGCATCCCTAGCCTGAGAAAGGGGTCTGCCTTTTGATCACAAAGGATCCAAGCTGAAGCAGCTGTTAGGTTTGTACCTCATGACAAAGAATTCCTTTTGAGAGTCCACACTGATCAGAGTCCTAGCTTGACAGAAGCACATATACAAATTAATCAAGGAGCATATGTGAACTGTAAAAAAATTAAATGTATAGGAGTTGATGTATTTTTTTTAAAAAAAATAGTAACGTGAAGAGTAGCACTGCCTTCCTATTACTGCTAGTAACCCTTGAAGAAGAAATTTATCTCCAATCTATACTCTCTGACGCGACATTTTCTCTGCACTTTCTCTGAATAAGTCAGGGGATAAGAGGTTACACAAAATATTACCCAAAGCACACTGTAAGCTTTCTGGGGCAAAGACTATTGGCTCGCTTCTTTATTTCTGCTCCCCCAGCTAAGCCGATGACAAGGGTTTCTAGATGTGACCGCGGATATGTAAGAGACGTAAGCTTATGCAGGAGCAGCAGTGGCAGCCTGCCCAGCACTGCCCCTGTGACTGGGCAAACAGCGTGATCGCCTCTCCTTCCCCTGTGAGGGGGAAGGCCTTTCTGCGGAGGTTTGGCCAACTGCCTGATCACAAGCTAAGTAGCCTTATACTTGTCATTTCCCACCATCTTCACGTTAGTAGAGCAGTGCATTCCATATTATCTTACTTACATCAAGCAAATCTAATAAGAATATTTTCTAGAAGCCCAGAAACTGATGTGACCAAGGAAAAGCAAAGCAAACTGTCTACTACTTACAGTAAAGCAATACACTAAGCAGTTCATTAGTTACGTGAAGCAATTCTCGATACTTTTAAGTAAATATATATAATGAATATAAATATCAGACATACCACATCATAATCAAAACAGGACAAATTTTGCTACAAATGTAGGGGGAGAGAGATAGTACAGTTACCTACGTGTTCTATTTCCATAACTAAAAACATAGCAGAATAAGTTCTGCTGTGAATCTAGATGATTCCTCTAGTCATACAAATGCTGAAGGTGGGTGGGGTGTTCCCATGTAGGCAAATAAAATATGAGAAAAATCAGATGCCTTGGTCCACAGCATCTTTCACAGCAAAACTTAAACATGGTATTTAAATAGCAGTGGAATGTTTTGTCCTGCAAGATCAACCACTTAACTTGGATCTCTTGGTTACTGTAAAGTGACCACTGCAAGAAAAGGTTGTAAAAGTATTAATTCCAAGATTATAACAGCACAAAAGGAAGTAAAATTGTGTCCTTCCTGCCCAGCAGAAGATAATCCTAATAATGTTATCACTGTATGTGATAAATCTTGTACTCTTTGGCCATGAACAAGCCCAAGGGAAAAATCAGACTCACAACGTGCAAAGAAAATATTCCATACCCTTCCTTATCAGAGTTAGACACAATACAACATCATAGTCAGAACTATTTCAGATACTATCATCAACATTTTGCTGCAGTAAGAACCAGAAGATCCAATACCATTTACATGCCATTGTGCCCTCCTCACGTCCTCCGCTCTTATATGTAATAATTATTTTTTTCTTCTCCAAGCCAAATGCTACTTTACAGCCAAGTCTATTTCTTTTGTCTTTAAGCAGAAACCACTATCCTTCACGTAAGAACATCCTGTAAATTCATTTAGATCAACTGTCGTAACAATGAGATCTTTTTCATCTCTCCTCTGCTTTGAAAGAGAGACTATTTTAAACTTCCAGTGAAGAACTCCATCCTAACAGACCATGCTTTTGTTTGTTCTGAAATATCACTATTGGTCATTTAGGAGAAAGCAGTTTATAATCAGTGTTAATGGCCAGGAATTTAAGAGAACTTCACTTGTAACTGACTGACCGGAGGTAAAAATAAGCTTGGAGCTGGTCTTACTTCTGTAACCACTGACTGACTGCTGATCTGACCTCCGTCAGGAGCACCCAGCACAGCTTTTACTGCCACGCTATCTTCACTACAGTTCTGTACATAGTGATAGGGTACCAAATACTGCAGGAAGATAAAGCACAGACAGAATTTCAGGCCTGTTTGCCAAGCAGGAATCGCAGCAGTACACGGTTCAAACCCCTCTCCCGGTATTTATGGTTTTGGTTCCACATGACACGGAGATCCAGTTCGGCTGCTTGCTGCCTCCACCTGCTTCTCCTTTTCCTGTTGCTCACCCCGTCCTGCTGCTGGCCATGCAGTGCCACCATGTATTTTACACTGGCCCCAACACGTGTTGAATAATTCCGTGAGGCAATGTAATTTATTGATCTGGCAGAAGACCTCAGGAAAAATCCTCGATAGCTTTGTGACAGGCATGGTTAGATCGTGGAAGGATCTGGTCTGTCCCAAGGCTGGCAGAAGGGAAGGTCCTAGGTCTTTACCTAGCAGACTCTTAGCCTTGACAACAACAAGTATATGAAGCCTGAAATGGCAGCGGTATACAAATCCTACTCATCACCCCCCAAAACTCATATTTACCTCTATTCATTAGAAACCAACACAAGCATATGATGTGATCATTCGTAATTTCATTTATTTTTTGTCTCAGGAACACTCTGGTAGAGTAAATGCCAAAACTTCCATCTGACACATCAATCCATTGATTTGTTTCAAAGTTATTATCTATTTCCTGGTTTTGTACCATGACCCAAGACAGCAGAACCTCCCCATCACATCTCTAGACCACTACTTTTATTTTGTTTTCCTGGTCCTTGTTATTCTCATCACTTCCTCCAAAGGGTCACTAAAACTGCAGTGTCACAGCATATTCACGTTTTTAAACTAGCACAGATGCCCAGTTTATATAAGAAAAGCGTAGTATCCATGTTGTTTACAATTCTGCTCCTTATACAATGTCTGTTTGCCTTTCTGGACAGAAGGTGTTCAGTGAACGATTTCACTGAGCAGCCTACACTGATGCATTGGTCTTCCCCAACCTAATCCATTAAAACATCATAAATTCACCAAATACTTGTTTTTCCTTGCTGTTCCTTACCTTGCTTTTAATGATGCTAAGTCTAAAATGTTCCATTAAATTCACCTCATTCACTTCAGTTATTTGACTGAAATCCTCACAGAAACCTATGAATTTTGTGACCAACCAAACCATCTCATCCCATGGTGCTTCCCGTTCCCCAAAGAGCTACAGAAAGGTATCAAGCATGCAGAGTCCTAGGTAACCTTAGTTCACCGTACGGTTGGTCATTAACAAAAAATATTTCCTTAAATCTATTGCTTGTTTACAGTCAGCTTTTGAAGCATGACCACACTTGGCTATTCAACCCAAGATCTTTTAAAGCAATTCATTTTAAGAAATGTTGAGAAATATTGATAAATTGTCCTTAGCATATTGAAATCCTTCAAGTATTTGATCCTAGTTTTAAAACTCTTTTGTCCAATTTGCCATGACAGCAGCAGATCAAATCACAAGTTTTAAGTGTGTGTATATTTCTTCTCAGATAATGGGAAGTAAGGGACAATGGATGTACTTATCAGCACGTTATCCTTCATGCTCATGCTGCTCACTGCCTCTGAGACATCTACGATTTGAGCGTGGTGCCACAGCACCAGTTTTATTTATTTGCTTTGTCAAGCAATTCAGTCCTCAGCAGTATCTAGTCTTTATTAGTGGAAAAATTGGAATACGATTCTTTCCAGCTTTCCCTGCCAAAGTCTAACAATTGTTTAAGCACTCTAAAGAAGGTTAAGATTTTCATAAATTAAAACACTGAAAGTCTTCTAAGATGTCAGAAACTTTCCTTCCACATAACAAAAGAGTATTTGCAGAGGGACTAAAAAGAGACTATTCTTTAAACATTCTAATGATAATTCAAGACATCATCAGTTAGAAGCATTTCATTAAATTGTCCTTTTCCCCTAGGTACACTAGCAAGTGTTATATATGGCTGGGGCAAAACCAAAACGTTCTTAAAAGCATACTCCCCACGGTGAAGGAGTTTCTATTTCCATATGAAGTTTCCCAAGTACTTTGATAATAGCCTCCAGATGTGAAAGACAGGATTCTTTATAACCAACTCATTGCTGTGTGATAATTCATTTCCTCTTCCAGAGGACAGAAGGTAGTGTTGGACAAGAAAAACAAAAGCATTTTAATTTCTACTGTGAATTGACTCTAAGTGTTCACTTCAAAGTGAATATTTAGGCTCAATTCTCACAACAAAATCAACTTTTAGACTTGACACCAAAACAAAACTAGAGAGCTACACTTACAGTACCAGTGATGTTTTTAAGGAATATATCCATGACTATTTCTACACCACAGTGCAAGTGAATTCCATGGTGCATCATACAGTCTTCCCCACTCAGTTACCCAGAAAGAGGATGCATAAAGCATGTCATGCTCTTTCCTGCTTGCGTTCCAAGACAACAAATAAGTGAAGCCCCAAAAAAAGATTATTTTCTAAGAATATTTCCACAGTCTTGCCAATTATGGTGAATTGAAAATTTACTGTATCTACTGAACCAGAAAATTATGCAAAATATTTCTACCTTGATCATCTGCTCAGATTACACAGTCTGCAAGAGCAGCAGAAGAAAGAAATTAAAAGTTCTTTCATGGAACTTGTTCAGTGATTGGCAATTACACATAAATACCGTCATATTCAGTAGCACACAAAGGTGTGAAGGTGAGCAAGAAAACATTCTTCAGCTGTGACATTCATTTTCTAGTTTCTTTAGGAGGCAGATTGCACTGAGCCTGAATGAACATTAGGAGCCAAATGATGCAGTGCCCTAGCGTGAACCTGTACCTGGTGATGAAACTGTATTGAAGAATTTTGTCTGTGTGCCTGCTATCTGCTGGAGCCTCAATAAAGGACTCTCATTTTAACAGAGGTTATCTAGAATGCAGACGGTGGGTTTCCATTCCCACGTGAAATGGCTGGACAAAACCAAAAATTGCCAAACTGTAACAAGTTGGTATTTCACAATCAAAACTTATACTAAAAATCAGGAACAGCACCAAACCCAAGCCCATGGCACTTAAAAGCAGAATCTGCTAACCAGAACTCACTGCCTGAAAGGGGCATTGCTGCAAACATCAGCCAGCAGCTGGTGGGTATAGCGGCGCTTGCACGTATCAAACCACAGACGCTTCTGCAAGGAATTTCTATTCAGATAAATTATTCCCCAATGAAGTGCTATTTTACTAGAAAACTTTGCTACCCCGTGAGCATTATAACCTATGTTATTAGGAAAAAAATAATATTTACACAACCATCAAGCTCAAAATGGAGTACTTTATTACTCTAAAACAGACTGAAGGCAAAAAATGAAGAAGTTTGCTTACCATGTGGTGGGATCATTTTATTTTTTTGGTAGCCCCATTAAAAAGATAAAGTTACTGGAAATTCTGAAAGCACTGGAAAAAGCGTTTGGAGAACTGAAACATATCTGCAGTAGTTTCCTAGCTGTACGTCTTATTTAAGTCTTTATGAGGAGTGAGGAAAAAAAGTATGTGTAATTACTGCATGGAAACTGTTGTATTGGTAGAATGTATTAAGTCCATTTAAATTATTTTACTCTGAATAATGACAAATATCCCTAGTCATAAGTGCTGATTTCTGATATACATATATATATATATAAAGCATAAAATATGTTTTAAAGTTTTCCTTTCTTATTTTTTTTAAAACCCCCACTCCTTAGCCCTCTAAAAAAGCAGCACCATTGCTGATATAACGATATGAAAGTCCATTACATAGTACTCAGAAACAGAATGATGCTAAACACAGAATTCCATTTCTAAGAAATAAGCCTGGAAAATGAATATGACATCCCTATGTATGTTATTATATGTAGGTAGCAAAACGTGATGTGAAATGTCTACAATAAATTCAACTTTTATAGAATACTGCCATCGTAATTGCCAATATTGGAAGTGTGGAAATATTTCAAATGGAATATAATGTTTTGGAGGACTTTACATGACAATATTTAAAATGTTATTTCTAATGATTTTTCTCTTCATTTTATGATGTAGTATTTTACACAAGAACCTAGATTTTTCCATTAGGAGTACAGGCATGAGGTGCATTTGTGTTTCTAAGGAGAAAATAAAAGGAGAAGTTAGGAGACAGAGGGAAAAAGACAAAAAAAAAAATGGAGCCTTACCCATTCATTGTCTCTGTCTCAAACCTATTTTTATTTATTGGATCTTCATGTCAATACCCAATCACCAGGCACAAGACTCACTTAGTTCAAATTGCAAAACATGTTAATTATATTTTCAAGCTAAATAGCTATCTTGAGCTGATAGAAAATTGTCCTCCCCAATCCAATTCGGATATTTGGTTCCCAAAACTGACACTTTTTTTCCAAGAAAATAGTATGTTACCTTCAGTGTTATGGTGTTTTTATTTTCCACAGTTATTGCAATTTCAGGCTAATAATGCCTTGTCTGGGAACTCTTCTCTAACGTTTTGTGAACTTTAAGTAACTCCTGATTGTTTCCATGAGAGTTCTGCAACTGTTTTGCTTATCTGTTCTGTCAATTTTTTTTGCCTTGTGGCTAGCTAGAATATGCCAGTAATTGCTGTACCTGTCCCTCAACATTCCTCATACGCAATCACAGTTTTATAGCTGCTGATTTACCAAGATAAGTAGCAGGCAATATACCAGAAACAAAATATTACTGCAAGGATTCCCTTTGGTAGAAGGCTTTCAAAACATGTCTGACTTTTTCAAGTTACAGTTAAGGAGTCCACTCACACTAAAATTTTCTGTGAAACACGCGAAGAACACTTATGACCCAAAATCAGTGACCACTACAATTTTCTTTCCCAAAACTAAACTTCAGAAGGTATCATGGCGTGACCATTCCCATTACAGTACTTTCCCATTTTCACCTCCATATTCACTTCTACTTTATTTCGAAGCTCTCCAACTAACGTTACCATGTCATTACCTAAGCAAAGATATATTCTGGTATATACTATAAAAGAAAGAATTGGAGTCAGACAAACTTCTCAAGTTACAAAGGCTAAAAGGTCATTGCATACAATTTGTGAACTTTTCCAGCTTGAAAAAAAACAAAAACAACAAAAAAAAACACAAAAAAAACAAACATCAGAATAGTTGTCTTGCATAATTGACCATTCTGAATTTAGATTAAAATAACATTTATCTAAGCTACACTGCTGAAATCAGCAATCTGCAAGTACTAAACATTATTTTAGCAGCTACCAGCAATATTAAGAGTGACTGAAATAGGAATTAGCAAAAATTTTGAGAGGTGCACCACACTTAAAAAAGCACTTGAGAAAGAGTAGCTTTGTATTTTCAAAACGCTCACATTTCATGTGTACCCAGAAAATCTTGTATCTTACGCAAGACAAAATTTGAGAAAGGTCAACCCTAAAAGTACAAAACAACGTAAGATTTGATCTGTTTCCTGAGGTTATAGCATTACTGATATTTTGCCTTTTGTTTCTTTAAAATTACTGTAACGCCTACTTTAAACAATGTTAGAAAACATATACATGTTTTTAAAATTAATTTTAGAGCTTTTAAGAGGTCCATAGTACAAGTTTGCCACTGTTATGTCTTAAAACATTATAATATAACATAACATATAACATAACAGCTCAGATTACAGCAATGAGTGCTTAACTTGTGCCTTCACTTGAAATAGTGGTAAGATGAAGATCAGACACCTGAAACAATACTAACATGTACCCCGAGCATGAACCTAAGTTTGGTACCCATGGGCAGAGGATTTGGTCATTTCACAAACGTCTGCATCTGTGACTAAGAGACAGTGACTAAGAGAAATCTGAGAAGCTTGCAGAGAAGACAGCAAGCCTCAGCCTAAAGCATAATTGCCCAGAAAACATAAGAAAGCGCAGGCTTCATCAAGCGTGCTGCCTTAAAGTGGCCTGAAGCTACAAGCAAAATTAATGCCTCATTGTTTAAAAATGATCTTTGTTTTGTTTCCCCGACTCAAAAATTGAACGGGGAACCAACTTCATTTGCTCAGCTGTGGTGACCTCAGAACAGCAGCCCGCATGCATGTGCTGGATATACAAAAAGCAGTTAAAACATAAAAAAGTTATGAAAAACACTGACTGGGAAACTGAAAAGATGAGGGGAAAAGTTATCCACAAAAAGATGCAACAGTTCTCTCCCACATACAAATTCTATGGGAAAATGGTAACTAATTGACTAGGTGGTGGTTAAAATAAATCATTTGATCTTCCCTAAGCATACCCAAGACATTTTTAAAGCCCAGAATTTAACTTTTCATAACTAAAACCATTCTGTCTTGTATAGTAATTCCCTGCAGGGCCTGAATCCCACATATATTTCTTACGCCTTGCATACAGAGTACTTGAAGTCCCATTGCTGTAGCTACTCTTCAAAAGCCAAAACACAATGAAACTCTGCACCTTCATTTGTATTCTATAGGTATGTTTTGTCATTGCTGCAGATTTATTTTTTAATCACCCTCATGATCATAGCATGCAGGTCAGTAGCATCCTGCAATGGTTTAAGCAAAAAAAACTGTGGGATGCACCTTGCTGTTTGTTTTCCCACCTTCCCACCCTACGCAGAAAAATGCAGCAGTGGATTGTTTTATTCTGGTCTGTTATTCTTAACTCCATGTCAGAACATTCTGCAATGCATCTGCAATGCATGACAGGAAGGATTTAGAAGTGCACCTTGGCCTACAGATCATTGAGTTTTGCAACAGTCTCTAATAGCTGCTGGAGTTAATTTCAAAGCCTAAATATGCTGATGGCTGAGATTTATGATCAGGGAACAAAAGCTATCAAATATAATCTTCAGTGCCTAAAACTTGGGCATTGAGGAGAAAGAAGCCTTTTAGCACCTTCAAGAAAAGGGCTGAAATCTAATGTTCGATGATTAATTTTATGGGAGGAGACAAGAAGTTGTGGCCCAAGTTAAGTCACATGGAAGAAAATGTTTCATTATTTCTATTAGCTATTCCCCAAATACAGCTACATTCATGATGAGATTAATCACAGAACTCGAGGCCAGATGTTCAGAGCAGACCTAATAACCAAACTGAGGAGAGAGCTCAAACTCCCTGCCAAGTAGAGGGGCCAGGAGGTGTAACTCCCATATAGGACTCTTGGCACTTTCCTCACAAGTGCTAAGTGCTGCCCTGTATTAAGGACAGAAAAGAAACAAGTAGTACAGGGAAACATCCAGCAAAGGACACAAAAGGATACAGAAAGCTAGGTCCTGCTGCCCACCTGAACCCGCTGCCTTGCTCAGCTTTAACTTTTTTGTCTTTTGCCAGAGCTTTGATTGCTCACCCGCAAGGTTACATTGTAGTGGTGAAGTTGGGTGGCAGCACACAGACCAGGTTGTGGGCCATCTGTACGCAGCTGATACCCGAGTCTGCAGCATCTGGTTTGAATTTGCTTAGGAGCTGCTTTTACATGTCAAAAGGAAGACTTCAGAAAACAGTTGGTCCTTGTGAGTCATGTATTGAGATTTGAAATATTCTCTTTCAGCTTAAGTGTTGTGTATTTCTGCCTAGTTATCGCTCATCTTGGGTAAGAAAGCAGTACCTCCTGGTCGGCCATCCCAGAGAAGCTCAAGGCAATCAGAACAACTTTCCCCTTCATTTTCACTAAGACCATTTTGCATGCATTCTGGTTCGAATTAAGACAGTGCAAAGTCAGTTTACAGTATTAAAATTGGTATTGAATCTCATCTAGCTTCCCTTTGCAACAGGATTAACATCTAGAACCAACATACCCAAGTTGCTGTGTGTTGGCCAAGCCACACAACATTTGATCCCTTGATCACAAATAGTATCAGTGACTCATAGCTTCTTCATATACCATCAGACACGGAATTTAGTTACAGATTTTGAACCAAGACTCACTCAAGGTCTCCAGAATTTCTTTACAAACCAAACAGACTGAACCCCAGGAATCCCAACAGACTACCAACTGGTGAATATATGCAAGGCAGATCCACGTGCTCATTCCTTATGCGTTATTGTGCAGCTTTCTGAATTGAAGATTACAAATAAAGATTTGCTTTAATAATAATATGAAATGGAACAACTAAAAAGAACAAGCCACAAACCCACTCAATAAGATGAGATGAAATCTAATTATTTTAAAGTGAGGATTTGTATAATCAAAATTATCCCTACAACTTCACCCGACTGTTTCTGGCAACATTTTCATGCTGCTATTTTCATAGAAGTTTCCATATACAAACTACTAATGGAGAAACAGGTAAAATTGAGTTCAAAGATTGGCTAAAGTTAGGCAGATACAGAATTTCCATGCACACAATGCTACAAGTGTGCAAGCTCTTTGCAAACAGTGTCTCTTCAAAGAATGAACAAATTTATGCTTGAACACTTTTCAGTAATCAGATTGACTTTTACCCAATGGAGCATACCTTAATAAAGTAGTCCGCCTATTTTTCAGACCCTGAAGAGCATAAGAAATACAAGTTAAATGACTAACATTTTTTAAAGTGTTTTCACTTTCTATGAATACTTGTGGAACAGCTGTACAGTACAGTGCAACAGTAAACTCGTGCTCTATCTGTGCTATGAGCCCAGCAGAGCGTTACTAATGCTGGCTTTGGGTTGACACAAAAAAGATTTACTACTTGTACTCTATCAGCTCATGCTTGGGGGAAAAGAAACAAGCTATTTACGGTGCTTATCTCCAGGGTAGTACTTTTTTTTTTTCAAAGTATGATTATTTACAAGTAAGATTTATTTCTCTGTATGATGTGTAAGTTAGTGCAAGTCTTTGTTTAAAGAACAATCAATTCATTCCAGCAGGCGTTAGGAGGGGGGAAAAAAGAACGAGAGCTGGCATGAAGAGAAATCTGTCTGCAAGCACGGGCCTGTACCACCTACTCTAGTTCAAGTCACAGCGCAGGACTCAGTAGTTGGGACTGCAGAACAGGAAAAGACCAGCCTGAACATCAAAGACCACATCTTCTGATCATAATAGTAGTACAGAACTGTGAACCTCTTGGGCTTAGGATGGCCTGAAAAACACCGAAGCCTCAAATTTTTCTTTCATTTGTATAAATGAGAAAGACTATAATGGAAAAAAAAGCATTCCTAAAGCACTCCTAGAGAATGGAGAAGTGTAAGTACCCCCTCACTAAATATGACCCAACCAATTCCAAATTCCCATATAAAATCTATTCATTTTGAAAGCAATTGTGTATTAGCATGAATGATATTATCTATTACTGCAGTTCAAAAATTCCACAACATTCACTTTAGTTCAAAGTTACTGGCACCAGCAGGATTCACACATTTGTATATAAGCACAGCAGCGATTTAAATTGTTTCTAACCAAACTACATTCTTCTCCATATCATGGTTTCTTTTCCAGACAGGGAAGGGTAGTGCATCACTCACTACACTTAAATTTGCAGCTCTCTGAAACAAGAGACATACTTCATTTTGTCTCAACAAACTGGGAGGAGTGGGGGTTGCTGTACAATTTCTTAGGGGGCAATTTCACAGCGGCATGAGTCAATCTCAATCTGTCAGTGCTATCCCTCCACTCGGCCAGCACTCACGTGATGGATGAGTGGCACTACTGAAACACCACGTTTTTGGCCAGGTTACTTTTCACATAGATCTGCTTCCTGAACCAGCTCACTACGTGACTGTAAAAGTGCCATTGTCAGTACAAAACAAAGGTCTCCCTGCAGGGGAGGGTGGAACTGCTTCAGACCAATCCTAGGGTGCAGTTTAATGGATCTTTAAGTTAATCTAATAAGGTCTCACCCAACAAACAGGGTTCCAAATTAAGCCATCACTGAAGTAATAGTTCTACCAGCCCACGACTGTCACGCAGATTGTGCCAGCACAAGGAGGGGGTACCACAAGTTGATCCAGATGACAACTAACCGGGAATAAAATGTACAGTTTTGGATAGGCTCAGTTCCATGATCCACTATCCTGCAGGCCACAGACACACATGGGCTGGCAGGTTGGAAAAGGATGGCCCAGGAGCAAGTAGGACTACTTCTCTGGCTCAAAGCGCTGGTTTTGGTGTTGCATTTCCACACATTCCAGCACAGTGAGGCACAGCAGGCTTTGATTAAGGGTAATCCTCCAGCTACTGGTGGAACAACTCCATACTTTACAACTTGATTATCGCCCTGCTCCCCACCCCCTCCTCCAGTCACTACATACCCCTATTTTGCACTTGTCTCCTCTTACTCGTCACAAGCTTGACTTGTTTCTACAACTTTGCGAGAGCAGCTGACTCAAAGGTAAATGACTTGGAATCGGTATTCCCTGAGCATCAGTGGCAGCAGAAGCAAGGGTGAAAAACTGCTTCCTTCAGTAGAGGTGTCACCTTAGAGCACTCCAAATAGTCAGGTACAACACCGTCAGGATAACAAGTCTCCACATACAACTTTGGCACTCTGTAAAGAGGACTTGCATTTTTTATTTTTAGATAAACTGACTTGCTTTTGGCTATGTTAAAATACCCACTGTGCAGGTTACCTTAGATTACCAAACTGACTCACTACTCTCTGCAGAACTAACCTGTCATTATTTAGCCACCTGCCTTTCCACCTGTCTGCTGAAATTATTTTTGCCCCCCATTGGTTTTGTTGTTATTTGTTTGTTTTGAGCAGAGGATTGACAAAGATGTTGAAAACCAGTAGGAAAATAATAAATCCTCTAGAAATATTACCAATTAGTATCTTTTTCATCTATAAAATTTTGAGGTGATCAACCGACTATAAAATCAATTTTACGTGGATATGGCATGCCGCAGCCTTTTAACGATAGTGCTGATTGGCGTTAAATCACTTAGTATGTGGGAACTCTCACACTCATCGCAGCCCACACGTGGACCCAAGTAGGAATGACTCAGAATTCAAAGACAGTGTGCATTAGGGTGCAGTTCCATGCACAGTTTCTCAGGAGGAGAACCAGTGTAAGAGTCTTTGAAGAAGCCTCCCAGATTAGCTTCACTGCTAGAGGAACTGTATTGGAGAACTCCTGGAGAACATGAATATAGTTTTCATCTGTGAAACAACTCCAAAGCAGACCAGAACGCTCCAGTGAAGAACCAAAACTCAAATCAATAAGTAAAGATGTCAAAATGAAACAAAATTCAAGGACAGCCATTCTTTGTAATCTGACTGAAGGTGTTTTAATCTTTACAGGGAAACAAAGGCTGGGAATGAAAGAGTAACTGTGAAAAAGCTACATGCTGCACCCACTTCCCCCAGGTACTGTTTAGAAACAGATTTCAAATTGTTTTTCACTCCCAGTTCAGAGATTTTTATAAAACTCTAAGTATTAAGATTTCAACTGACTTCTTTCAGTTGTAGCAGAATGTATACCACGTGTATAAATTCTACAAAGACATACTTGGTGAAATCTCCTATTTCCTAAAGCAAAATTCTAATGACTTACCAGCAGTCTGGACTACCAGTTCCAACTGGAGCAAAACTGAAAGCTTATTTCCAGATTTCCCAGTTTCCCTTAGGCTACAGAGTTATGCCTACTTTCATATTCTATACATGCTTTCTAAGAAAAAATGTCACTAACAGCTCACAAATGCAACTCCTAGACCCTCATTTACTGACTTCACACAAGCAAAAATAGTTCTTCGTTTCTTGCCACTAGATTTTTCCTGTCGATAGCAGAAGTGGGAGCTTTGGAGAAGAGATGGAGAAGTTTTCCAGAAACAGTGACACATATCATCTACATTTACAAAAGATGACTGAATAAGGTATTTAAATAAATGTATTTTCAGCAAAGATCTTTAAAATCTTCTTGCTTTTCCTTTTGCTTTTTAAGCAGATGAATGTTAACTCTGCAGCAATTCAATGCTGAGAAAGAACCACCTGTCCAAATAAATAAATAAATAAATAAACTGTACCTACCTCTTCCACCTCTTCCCAGAATGCTGGATTCTGTTTCTGCCATCAGAAGTAAGTAAAGTCTACTTTACCTCATTCTTATTACTGGAACAGTTTAAGAACTAAAACTTCCTTTCCCTTCAACTACAATACGCCGCGTCACTGTGAGAACAAAGGGCATAATTTCTGAATGATTCCTCTTTGGCTCTTCATGTAAACAAAGATTTTTTTTAAAAAAAAAAGTTACATCCTTTCTAATGGACTAGGACAAAAGCCCACAGTTATTTAAAGGACTGAGTATTGGGTTTCACTCTTTTAAATCACAAGAAGAGAACAATTTTCATGTTCCTCAAAACTTAACTTTAAATACATTCCCTACTAAATTATAACTATGGTTTCTTTAAGCTTCAATAATGAATTTATTATGGAGAAGTATTATGCATTTTGGATAATTAAGTGCTTGCCTCTATTTTCAAGCAGGAACAGAAGATGACAACGGTTAAAACAAAAATATATAACAGGACTTACCCTGCTTTGACCACTATCTACCTGAAGGCAGAATAAAATTCTTAAGGGGAAAAATCCAACAGCATTTTCCTCCCATTAAAAAGGCAACACAAAGTCAGTCAGGTGGCAGGGGTTGCGTTTTTGTTTTGTTTTTTAAGCAATTTATTCCAAACTTCTGGAATAATCAGATAATCACAATGTTCAAAATGATCTTCTTTATATTAAACACTTCCTAAATTCCACTATTTACTTTCATCTTTTTCAACTTGTGAGAAACTAATTCTCAATCACTTAAAACTACACTAATAAAAATTTCACAGTAAGTAAAGTTTGAAGTTGGCTCATTTCAATCGTCTTCAAAAGACTCCAGAAATATTTGATTTCTGCAGATTCCTTTTAAAGTGTTGTCCTTAAACGTTTCTCCTATGTATCAATAAAAAAGGAATTTTAAATGGAAAAGGCACACAACTTTTTAATGCCAGTACAAAATTTCTTTACTGCTTCATCAGTTTGGTAATTTCTGACAAATTTCCTGGAGACAGCTGTTAATTTATATGACAAGGTAATAAAAGTGCAACTCTAACAACAAAATATAAGGCCTAAAATTGCTGATGACCACACCAAATAGTGTTTCAGCAAAGGTAACAGGCTGCATTGATGGAAGACCACAGAATATCATTAGGATGGGTAACATTTCTTAACAATTAGAAAGAAATGGTCACTCACTCAAGAATAACTAAGACATCAAAAATGCTGACCACTCTTAACAGTAAATTTGCATGGATTTTTCCCCCACCATGGCTGCAAAACTGATTCTAGAACTGCAGTTCTGACATCTCCATCAGATAAGTACATATATCTGCCTCACATTAATAAAATATTTAGGATACCAAATGCTATCTCGGTAGCAAAAATTTTCAACCTTCATTTCTGAGCAGGAACACACATTGCACCCCTTCCACCCTTCTTTACCCTTAGCAGCACTTCCTCATGCTTAAGACATCTTTGCAATAGCCAAATTCTGATGTCAGCACAGCAATGGGAATACAGTTCATTAGTTTACTGCAGCTGCAGAGTCAGCAAACGCACACTGCTCTGAGTGACACCAATAATAAGCATGTGGTTTAGATTTCTAGGTAACAATGGTGATTAAGAAGATATTACAGTCTGGAAGAGCTTCAGATATGAAGAATGTTCAACGTGCACTGGGATCTAGACAAAAGTTAAGAACTAAAATGTCTCTAATATATCCTGTGAACTAATGATCTGGGTTGTTTTTTTTTTCCCCTTTTTGGTAGCAAACGACTCACATTAAGCAGACAAAATAGTATGAACTGATTCAAGCAGACAAGGAATACAAGTAACCCCAGATTATATTCCATTTTGCTGCCTATCAATCAGCTCTGTACTGCTGTCTGCAAACCAAGGGGTAATCCCACACCAGTGCTATAAAGTGAAAGAAAAATTAACACTTCATTTACGAGACTTAGAGCACAGCTAAAACTACTGCTGTTTCACAAACTTGTGCATACAACCCCCTCGTAGGAATGCAGTGATATGTCAAGGATTTTATAACCAAACTTTGTTTAAAATATTTGAATACACAAGGAGTCTCCCACATTATACCATAAAAATACATATGCCAGGCACACCCACCTGAAGTGAGTGATATACATGATTAAAGCATTCTTCTTGTACAAACCACAACCTAAGTTCAGCTCTGCTCTGCCACAGTCTTCCAGGAGGAGCCTGAGAAATAGCTAACCTTCAACAGTTTTTATGTTCAATTTCAATTAATGTTCGTTTTTCATGGGGGATGGTGGGGAACCAGAGATTTGTCATTTACTATCTGACATTTTGTATGTTTTTAACACAATTCATCTCTTTTCCAAGGTAAACAAACCCATGCTTATCAAACCTCTGTTCGAGCTCCTCAATCCTAATGTTAATATGTTATTTGCCAACTGATGACAGGCATTAAAAAAATGCCCCAAAGCTTGAAGCCATTGCTTCTTACAGTCCACAGAAAGGACTTGCTCTGTAGTTAATCAAGGTTGTTTAGGAGAGGAGCTTATTGCCCAGCAGCCACCTTTCTTATTTATTGAAGCTGGAAGACTGTAACTGGAAAATAATGCAGGAAAGAAATATTTTATGCCACGTGTCAAAACAGTTGAGCCTAAAGACTACTATATGCTATCCTGTTACCCCTTACAAAGTTTCTGTATGATGCCTGTTAAACAATCTATACAACTTTCCCGAGAAAAAAACAAACAAACATTTTCTAGGTTCCTAAGGAGAAATGAAGAGGCCTGCTTCAAAGAAGTCTAAAGCACTCAATAACTCTAAGTGAAATCCAAGGAACCTGTGTTCTGAACGGGTGAAATGCAACAAAACACAGTCACTCTGGAAATCCCATTTAGATATGCCAAGTCAGGCATATGAAGCCAGCTTGCCTCCCTCCCCAGTAGCTGTTCACTTCCCCACCTTTTATGCCATCCTGCCCTCACCTTGCAGAAAAGCACAAAGCAAAACAATAAAGGTGAAGAATCCTTCAAGGCTTCGAGCAGAATAAACAAGGGCATGAGGACTTCTGACCTAGTCTCTCCATTTC
This sequence comes from Heteronetta atricapilla, assembly GCA_011075105.1. Lineage (NCBI taxonomy): Eukaryota > Metazoa > Chordata > Aves > Anseriformes > Anatidae > Heteronetta > Heteronetta atricapilla. Next base: position 72,149,444 of record CM021734.1, on the reverse strand, counting down.
GGTGGTCTGTCAGCACAAGTGAGCACGTCTCATTCAGCAAACTTTGGTTTTTCCCCTCAAACTGGGACTGCTTCTTTCATAATATATTTAGCTTTTTGTTGCCACAACACCATTAGAGTAATATTGTGCATGTGAAATTACCATTAATTACCGAAGTACTTGTAACAAAAGAAAATTACCAGATTAAAAAAACAAAAGGTCTCACCATCAATCAGCTTAAAATAAAAAGTAACATCTGGGTGAACCTACACAGTCTATTTCTCCAAGGATTGATAAAATTGGGGCATTTACAAAGCAAACAGCTAACACGCCATTAGAAAAAAAAAATCAGAACAAGATTTCTTCTTCTCTGACTAGTGGCCTGTCCTAGTTAATGAAAAACTTGATTGTTACAAGAGTCAAACTAATTAAAAAGATTAAACTATGAGCAAATTCAAATTAGAAATTTGGCTTTAGGCTTCTGTGGCCAGCAATAGCTCAAGAACACTGCAAACTGCAGTCTGCAGTTAAATACAATTAATGGAAGTTTTAAAAGTGTTAGAATAATTATCTGTAGATCATTTCTGTAACCTGGCAATACGACCTCCACAATACTGGTAATTCTTAAATTTAAGCACACATGGACATGTAAGTCTGAGGTCTAAGCCATACAGATAACCAGCATCTCTCATCAGCAGTTTATTAATACATTAATAAATATAACCCAACGTATAAGATGCATACTTTTCCCCTCTCAAACACAATGTAAAATAGATTTTCTTCTCTAAATTATATTTTTAAAGTTTCCATCAAAATAATTACATAAGCATAGCCAGAGCAGATGAAAGGTCCTTCTGATTTCACTACGTAACCCCAAAGAACGGCCATATGCAGAAATATCAGGCAAATACTGAGCAACGTGGTACCTTCCCCTCTCACACACCTCCACAGCCTACTCCACAACATGTAAATAGCAAAATTACAACCTTTCTCAGTTTTAAAATTCCGTAACAGATGCCTAATAAATATCTGCGCATAAGAAGTTATGAGCATTAACTGTTTCCAGCGATACGAGGATAATCTCCCAAAGATACAAACACAACAGGCCCAGCTACAAGAGGCCAGCTCCTAATAACCAGAGGAACACCCGGAAAGACAATGGGCAGGATGGGGAGTGCTCCTTCCACTCTGGCTCAAACCCAACAGCTTTAAAATGCCATGGGACAAGATAAGGAAGACTTCAAGGCACGCTAGGAGTGCTGACTGCTCCAGCTGATCACAAGCTAGGCCTTGGGGTGGGGCAGCAGGGGGAGATTTAGAGGGGTGGAATAAAAAGAAACTTTCACAGAAAATACCTTGCCAGAATGTCACCATGGGAAAAGCAACAAGACTATGGGACTGACTGCAACACCGCAGGAAGATTACCCCCCAAAAAAACTAAAAGCAACCACAGAAAACAGAATGCTAACCCCAGCTACAACAAAGAAATGCATCACCCCTATTCAGTTCTGACCTACAGAACTCTTAATTTCACAGAAGTTTTGTTTTTTTCTTTTACACCGCCTTAAAGCTTTGTTAAAAATCTCTATGCTGAAACAAATCTATGAATCCACTCTTTTGGAAGGTTTCAGAAACTTTTTGTTTGCGCTTCTGTATGTTTGGTGTCTGACTAAATGTGGTTTTTACATATTTTATGAGTTAGCATTGCTTATATTGATATGTATATGCAAAACCAAGCACCGCACTATAAATACTTCCATTTTTTCTTACAGAACTGTCACACACTTTATCAAACTGTATTGTTATTGATACAAATCTATACTGGAACTCATTGTCACGCATTATTTCTTCTACTGAAAAAATTAACATGCAAGATAAATATGGGGACTTTCGTATAGTTTCTGCATAAGTATCTCAAAACATAGTCTTTGCAAACTCACACATTCCAAATTGACTCTGGAGTTTCTTTAACACTCTAAGGAAGGACTGCCACAAAAAAAGAAGTTGCCTTCTCCCCTGTGCCAGCACAACCATTTGTGAGCTCTTGAAAAAAAAAAGGCAAGAAAATGATTCAGGCTAAAATTACCACAGTATTTTTTCTCCTAAGTTTTAACCCAAATCTGTTCACCCATCAATTTTACCATGCAGCAAAACAAAATGCTTGCAAAGAGGGTAGAGAACAGAGGCAGGAGAAAAGCAGCAGAGCGCTGCATCTTTCAGTGGCAGCTCTTGCTTTGCCTACAAAGGCTCCGTGAAAGTCAGTCTCTGAGAAATTGTGCATTTGGGATTGATAGAGCTATTTTGAGTCTACGTGACAATCAAGTATACTACCTTAATCTTGCTCACAACAATGACATGGATATATATAAACGACATCAAAATATTATCTTGTGACCTAAGAAAGTGTATCTGAAATTTGGTATTTTACTGGCAACAATATACAAGTCTGGAGTTTGACAAGGCAGTAAAATAAATTCAGTTTTGAAATTTTTCAATAGTTACATTTTTTGAGGTTGCAAAGAAGCTTTGTGGAAAAGCAGACGGTGAGCTTCTAAAACTTCCTTCAACTATCTTAAAGGAAGAAATATAATACTGAGAGCACAATTGTTCTCAGCTTGTATTCAACTGCTGGTCTGATTTTAGACCTGAAGAATGACTTAGGTGACTAAATTGTTTGTTGTTTTCCACTTGTATTGCTCAGTTAAATAAAAGATACTGTTTCTCACCACAAACCTTACTAAATTGACAAACATTTTATTTACAGCACTGAAACCAATTTCTATGTATTAAACTGATGCATTGTAAAGAGGAACATTAGCCTAAAAAAAACTCATTTTACACTAGAATTATGTGGCAGTAAGTTTCAACACCGCTACTTGCCAGCTGCCTACTTTGGCTTAAACTTCATTGGATCCATGGACACTTGTCCCCAGCCATAGCACAATACAGTTAAAATCACTTCTTTAATATCTGAAATTATACACAGCATACTGCCTCACTCCAGGAAAGCGCTGACCCATCAGTGTAACCTAACACACCAAAAAAAACCCACACTTTGACACCATTAAGTACCTGAACTCCTGGTGTTTCATTCAACATACATATGCAACTCAGAGGCTTTTCCTTTCTGCATCGCTCAGAAGGTACATGCTGATTTCCAAATTCTCAATACTTCCATTTTTGGGACAATGCTAACGTTATCATACAGATGTATCAAAAACACTGAAAATGAATCTGGCCTACATTTTTATTACCCACAACCCCAAGCAGAAGGAGGGAAAGGATAGAAAAACATTCTTTTAAAAAGTCCTTGGCACAAAAGCTGCTGCTCAGGCACTCTGGGACAGGTGCCCAGAATGTCTCAAGTTCCAATAATAAGAAAACCCTTCATTACGAGAAGAGGTCTGGACACAAAAATACAGATGTGATATCAGGAAAGTTGCTAATATGGACACAAATTTGTAGCCAATTAGGTTGACCATGAATTTATGAAGTTAGAGAACACAAATCTGCACGAACTGACCCAAAGACTGGTCGTCAAAACACCAAGTTACATATGCATATTCTAAAAAAAGACATGCAGAGCATCTTTAGGTCATATATGGCTGAGAAAAAAATAGTTGCAAGGATCAAAACATGCCTGAATTTGTACATTGTGCTAAAGCTGGCTTTTATCAGTGTCACATTTAAAGCTCTGAAGAGCTATCTTTATATTGAACAAAACTTTTTCAAGCATTTCTGTCTCAAGTACTGCATCATAATAATACTCCATGTGCCAACGTGCCTTTTTTCTATAAATGAAGCTGATGTAAAGCAGCATGGATTTCACACACAAGGATTTTACACGTCTATGCAAAAACGAAGAGCAACACCATTTGTTGGTTTAGTTCTGAAACATAACACTGGTACTTTCAATCCTCTTGATGCTTCAGTAAAGTGAACATCTGATAAAAAAATCCTCAAGCTAAGATTAAGCAGTACTAATAGAAGAAGAAAAATCTCTCTGTTGCTTCAGTGACAGTAGGGCCACTTACAAAATACTTGCTCCCATTTAAGGTTATTCTACAGTTCTGAGGTCATCTGAATTCCTTAGCAGCGCTTAATTAAAAATGACAGAAAAAAAATATTCTCTTAACCTGTAAGTTACATCCAACACACAAACATGAATTCTGTGAAACACATACGTCTGACTTTGAAACGCTCTTATTTCTATTATCTCGGATGGCATGGCCCACCATTACAAGTTCTGCAACCGTGACAAAAATAAAATAGTCATTTAGTCTCAAAACTGTGCTCCTCCCCACTCCACACAGCCTTTGATTCAAGGTCTCTATCCAAACAAAGCTCTAGGTTCTTCTCCTGTAACTGGCAATATTTCACTGCAGTTCTGAAAATACCAGGTTAGACTCTTGCATTCAACAGACAATTTTCAAAACTACAATTGGACAGCACGGCTCATCTTCCAGGTAACAACTGGCATATACCTCACTGCTTTGAGAGCATCGGACAAAGCTTATAGTCTCTTCACATTTATAGTTAAGGCATATTTCAGGGTACTCAGTGACTAGCCAAGACCACAATTTCTATTTTTCAATCTTTGTGGGGTTACAATTGTGATGGGAAACACAACATCAGATGAGAGAATATTTCTGATCTCAGGAAAATCATTACTACATCTCCACCCTGGGACCAAATCCTAGGTTACAACAACTTTCTGGACCAAAGACCATGGCGTTAGCAAATGAGCTGTGCCAACATTAGAGAATAAAGTTAAGTGTTGATCCATCTTCAGCACAGAGTTAAGAAATAATGCGATTGTACCGTAATATTTCATGTTGCTAATGGTAAAGCAGATTAAAAAAATTAAAAACAGAGGTAAGCCGCACAGTACCCAGGATGATGTCAAACAAGCAGAGAAAATGCTTTTATAACAATCCCTATTGTTTACGAAAATTTAGCAACTTTGCCAAGCATCAGTTATACCGAATAGGAACAACACACGAGTTGAATCAAGTTGCAGAATCTGAGGCATTTTTACATAGGAAACATCTCAAAATTCCACCTACAAGTTCCAGAAATTCACCTTTGCTGCCTGTAAACAATGCCAGCTTTTTGGTCAAGAACACCCTACACTGGATCGAGTTGTTTCCCCCACCCCACTACATCTTGCTCTGCTGGAACCCACAGACATCTTCTAGCTTGACAGCGAGTATTTTTGGTAATATATCTCACAATTGTTACTTAGGATTTCACTTCAGATCTGTCTCCAACACCACGGATGTATTTCACACACCAATCAGCTGCATCGACTCCGGCTTTGAGTGAATACACAGGTACAGCCACAAATTACAAAAGAAGGATTCCTCCTCATTAAGGAGAAGCAAGGGAGCAGCATTCCTATGAGGGTCAGTAGGCAAGGAGCGGACATTTCAGCCACGACAAGAAACCCCCTGCAGTCCTCTCCTGTGAGGAAACGTTTCCTTCGAGAAGAGAGAGTTGCGGGGCAGAGGGGTCGGGATTGCTCACCTTTAACCGTTTAACCACCTCATCGTTGGTAATCTTGTCCGTGATCTCCTTCACCCCGGGAGGGTAGTAGATGATTTTCCCGTCGGCGGCAGGTTTCGGCTGGGTAGCAGGGAAGTCCATCCTGGCGCCGCCGCTTATAAACTTTCCCTCTGCGCAGTCCTCTACCGGCCTCTATCGGTCAGAAAACAAAAGTTCAGCGGAATGGGAACGACTTTCTAACCCTCTTTTTCCCATTTCTAACCCTCAATTCGCACAAGGCCCCGCTCCCCGCCGCGCCGGCCGAGCCCCCCGGGGCCGCCCCCCGCCGGCCCGGGCAGCGCCGGGGCCGGGCCGCCGCCTCCCCCTGCCTTCCCGGCCCCTCGGTTCCCCTCCGGCGCCTCCTTTCATCGTGGGGCTGCTCCAGCCCGACGCTCTCACTTCGGAGCCGACGCTTTTACAATGAAATTTCGGCCCCCATCCGAGGATGCCCCGGCCCCGGGGGCCCGCTGCGAGCCCCGGAGGGGAGGGACCGGGGAGGAATCAGCCCCGGCCCCGAGGGGGGGGCTTCGGAGCCGGCCCCCCGCCGCCGGGAGCCGAGGCCTAAGCGGTTAGGCCTCAAAACTATCAGGAGGCAGAGAAACCAACGGCGGAGGGGGAGGGAGGCGGGGAGGGAGGCAGGGAGGCGGCGGCGATCGCAAACAAAACCCCCCCGGCGGCCCCCCCCCCGGGCCCCCCCGGCCCCCCCCCGGGGGGGGGGCCCGGGCCGGGGCCCCTTTCCGTTTGTTCCCGCAACTTCCGGCCCCCCCCCCCCGTCCCCCGGCCCCTCCTCGCCGCCCCGCCGCCGCCCCTCGGCGCCCCGCCGCCCCTCACCCCAGCGGGGCCCACAAAGACCCCCGCCCCCGGGCCCCGGCCCCGCGCACCCCCGGTCCCCCTCGGGGCGAAGGAGGAGGAGGAGGAGGAGGAGGGGGGAGGAAGGAGGGGAGCGGGACTCGGAGCCGCCTTTACCTCATGCAGCTCCGGAAGGTGCAGCATTGAGCAGGCTCCGCGCCGGCTACTTCTCGCCGCTCCGCCGCCGCCCCCCCGCCGCCGGCCGCTGCCCTGCGCTCCTCGCCGCCTCCCTGCTCCGCGGTGCGGCGGCTCCTGCTCGGGGACGGGGGAGGGGGAGCTGCTCGCTGCTGCTGCTGCTGGCGGCGAAGGCAGGGGGAGACGGGGAGGCTCCGGCGGAGCGTGCGCCGCGGGGCCACAGTGCCGCTCTCCGACCGGCCGGGGAAGGGCAGCCGGGAGGAGGCTCCGTACCGCCCCCTCCCCCGACCTCCCCTCCTTCCTCCAGCCGCCCTAGGCTGGATCTCCCCCCTCCCCAGGTCTGGCCCGACACGGCACGGCACGGCACAGTACGGCCGTGGCCGCTGGGCAGCGGGGGAAACCGGCCAGAGAGCGGCGTCCCCCTGCCGAGCCTCCCGCAGGGCGGCGGCGGGCAGTACCGGGCACGGCCGCCGCAGCGCTGCCTCACGCTTGGCGCCAAAAGCCCCGGAGCGGCCCCTCAGGGCTCCCCGCGGCCCCTCGGGACTGCCTGAAGCCCTCAGGGCTTCCCCTGGCCCCTCAGGGCTCCCCGAAGTCCTCAGGGCTGCCCCCAGCCCCTCAGGGTTAACCCCGTCCCCTCAAGGCTGCTCCCAGCCCTCAGGGCTCCCCAGGGCTGTCCCCCCCCGGCCGAGCCCTGACCCCCAGGGGTGTCCTGCTTTGCTGTGTGAGGTGTGTGTGAGGACTGGGGGACACAGAGGGCACTGGGACATGTTTGTCCCCACAGCGTGTGTTCCCCACACCAAGGTGTGTGGTGGTTTTGGTGGTGTTTTGTGGGCGCTGCTCAACCCCATGTTTCCCTTTCAGCTTTTATTTCTTACTCTGGTGATGGTGTCGAGGCCCAGCTGGTGTGATATATCACAAAATTGGTGGTAAATTGTTCACGGTGGCACCAACAGCGTGAAGGCAGGTAAATAGCCCTTCCTCAGATAGACTGGGGATAGATCCGCATCTACACATTGACATCTACATTTTTTGCCCTCGCTGTTGACAGATGAGCATCTCAGTCATTGGTTTCCTTATAAATCTTCAGCAGGAACTTGAAGGTGCAGATTGAAAGGGCCCTAGCCAGTAACCTCAGGAAGGCTTTCCCTGTGAAATGGCTCTGTAATGTTCTTTCATCTTTCCAAGAGATGGAATATGTAATACATGTCCAAGTATAGACACAAGTACTTATCCAGCTGCCCACCCTGTCTCCAATTTCTTGGTTAAGCAAACCAGCTGAAAGTATCGTTGTTCTCACTTTTGAACATCTCTAGTGAATTTTCTGCAGAGGAAGCTTAAGGAAGACAGCTGGGGTCAGTGTGACCGAAGGGGACAAGGAGCTGGCTGAACGTACAGGAGCTGTGCACAGCAGAGGGGTTGGCCTGGCCCACAGGAGCACTGCAGCCTGTGGGAAGGATGTCCGTGTCCAGGTTTACAAGGGCTGGGAGGAAAACAAAGACTGAGGAGCTCTCAGGTACTTCAGGTGTAATAACGTGTGGGTAGGAATTTTCTTTTCTAGACCTGTGTTCCCTATTTGCCTGCAATGTTGTCCTGGAGGAGTTAAATGGAAAGCCTTGAGTAGCCTACGTGAAAACAGCTCAGAAGGGTGATACTGAAAACGACTGAGAGTTGCCAGAAATGCACAGTGGATCACAGACACTGATTTGGGAATCTAGAGTGATGCCAGGCAAAGGGTTTAGATGTAGTTGTAAGTCCAAGGTTAGTAAAAAGGGATTGTCACCAGGCTTAAGGATCAGTGGATTGGGGCACTCACGATAGAAAAGTGGCCATAGGAGTAGGATACAGGATTCAGTTTTAAGGAGGATTTAGTGACTGAAAATAATAATAGATAATAAAAAGCCTACTTCAAACTTCAGTGGCCGTTTAGATTAGATTTGCCTTAGAGCTGAAGTATTCAGACTAGCTGTCAACCCTTATTTGTTGTCAATAACATATGAAAATCCACATTGCCGGAACTATTATACTATTATATTTATTATAATAGTATTATATTTAGTATTATATAATTATATATATTATATATATTTGAACTATTATACTTGTGAGGAACTTGTTTTTTTCTTTATCTTTACAATTCTTACATTAGGTACATTGCTTCCCAATTCAAATGACTAATATGAGCACTTCAGTTGATGTAGATTCCTCATTTTTAATATACTTTGAATGAACACAATAAATCAGAAACAAATCCTAAAAGATGGTTCTGTTACTAAAAAGGAGAAGTATATATCAAAAACCTATATGAGCTGTCTTTAATTTAAATAGAAAAAGAGAGAATGGAAGTTAGTAAGTAAAAATGATACAAGAAATAAATGTGAAGTGACCCTTTGTTGGATTTCTTTTTTATGACCTAAATATGAAGCCAAGAAGATGCTAAGCAGACTTTGTTGGGCAGATCTGAAGTCATGTAGGTGTAATATTCCAGAAATTTCACCATAATCTGTGAAGTTTCTGTTTTTAAATGTTTAAGTATTGTATCCTTGAAAAGTGGTGTTTTATGTAAATTGTTAATATGACCTGTTGTCATAACGTTTTCTTGTGATCTTGTAGTTACGAGTGTTTCACAAACTGTCTCCTCTTTACCTAGAAACCTTTATACAGCAGGTCATGTAGTAGGGAAAAGAATGAAAATGGAGAGGGCTGCTGTCCCACAACTTGCTTTTAGTCTAAGTTAAGAACAAACACAGTGCAGAGCTCTACTGTGCACTTCTCGTCATTTTTATTTTCCAGTGAAGGATAAGATAAACTCTTGTATTATAAGATAAACATACTCCATAACTAGTACGTAGTTAGATGTGACAGTTCATAGATTTCACTTTGAAGTGCCACCTAAGGTTGGCTCATTCAGTTAAGTTTTATTTCATCTTGAGCAAGCTGTTCATGAAGCCATGCACTGGAGTGCTCTTGGTTGGGTGGACCAAGATCTCTGCATCTTCTTGCAGACTTGTAGTCAAACTAGTAATTACTATGGAATAATATTTGAAGATCCTTGTCAGGGGGTTGTTTCTGGAGTATATTAGAGAAAAAAATCCCCAAACCCATCAGTAGAAATCTAAGTATTCAAGGAGAGGTTTACAGTAGATTTCTGCTTTCATAGACATGATTAGCCAGCAGTATGAAAAGTCTGGCCACTCCCCAGCATCGATGTTGTTGGAGTCCTGAGCTATTAAATGCAGATGCAGCTCTACTGGTAGATAATTCCATTCCTGGTAGGATTTGCTCCTGCTCTCTGACTGCAGTTTCTGGTATCAGTACAAAGCACAGCATCACTGACATACCCTGGGTCCACAGCAGGAGTATTTTGCCAGTGTGCTGGTGTAAAACTGTCAGAGGGCTCTTAGGATAGCTATTAATTTAGAAGCTGTTAGTCAGATATATGCTGCTTTGAATGAGTCTTAGACAAATCATGATCGGCTAAGTTGTTGAGAGAGGAGTAGGTGGTACAAATTCTGTAATCACGGGCTGATTAGGCAGTGGCCCATCTCTCATCTCTCCACAGCAGAGGCAGAAGAGAAGCAGCAGGATACACACTTCTGCACCATTTGAAATTCTAAAGGGCTAAAACAAAACGTGAGGTTCTGATATCAGACCCAATTAAGGGAGGTATGAATGAACACTTAACTGCCAATTAGCTTGAATGCACACATTGAGTTTTCCAAATGTGCAAACACAGAAGCTGCAGATCATCTGACCTGTGGTACTCGCAGTCTGAATGAAGAGACCTGAAATCTGCTTGCAGACATGACTGCAGCCGCTAGTGTCTGGTTTGTTGCCTTTGCTTATTTGACCTTCACCTTTCTAATTTCAGCGTGCAGCTGAGATCTGACTTGGACTCTGCTGCTTTTACAGCTGTAGCCAGGTTCACATGATCAGTTGGGTTTTAATGGATGGCTCTGTCTAATAATAAGACCTAGTCCTTTAGTCTTTACTCAGATTTTATTGAGTTCCTACCTGGCCAAATTTCTATTGAAATTTATTTACTTTTAATCCTGTTATTTTCTTTGAAGTATATTTAATCCAATCTTTTTTTTTTTTTCTTTTTTAGTTTATTAATATATTTAATCTACCATTATAAGTGGAATTTATAAACAGACTTAAACAAAGGGTGCTATACACTCTTGTGGGGCAAGTTTGTTCCACTTCTTTCTCTGCCATGTCAAGAGAGGTTAAAGGAAAGTAGCAGGAAAAGAGGAATGTTTTTTCTGGTAGGGGAAATAATGCAGCACAAGATTCTCAGAACAAAACAGCTTTCAAGTGAAACAGAAGAGAGTATGGAGTGATAACTTCAAGCACAGGAAATCCATTAGCTCATGTTAAATTAAGCAATGTGCGCTTAATTGTTGTCCTCAGGTCTTTGTTAGTACAGTAAGCACAGATAGTACAAGTGATCGGGAACGAAGAAATAGTCCTATCAAGACACTGCAGTGTATCACGAATTGCAGAGTAAGTCATATCTGTCAGTCAGCTGGGCGAACAAGTAAGAAATTCTATCTGGTGGGTTAGCAAAGCACTTGTCTTCCTAATAATAGCTATGCTCTTGAAAAGTCCTGCTTTGCAGAACCTCTCTGCAAAGGTGGAGCATGGTCCTTCACTCTTGTATTTTTTAGGTAACAAGTATGTCAAGAGGAAACAAAACATCATTACTTGCTTTCAGCTGTAGTAGTTAGCCAGTTTTCAATATCTATCAGGTTGCTTTCTGGCAGGTTACTTCCTAGTTATGAATTTTAATTTTTATTTTTAATGAAAACTTTTTTTTTTCCAGAATATACTTTTTTTCCTGCAATACACAAGTCCCTCTGAACTCAGTAAAAGTCAAACCATAGAAATCACAGATATATATATTTTTATTGTCCTTGGTATTGCACAGAAGGTTTCTCCTTTAGCCTTCTGACTTTGGTATTAGTCCTTGTTCCTGTTCTTCTTTACTCTTTATCTATCAGTTTGTTCTTTCACGTATGTATTTGTACACATCACCTCCAATTAAAATTATAGCCTCTAAGTTTGCTCTATTGGTTGTTCAGAAAAATCCCTGATGTTTCTAATGAAACTTTGCAGTGTAATACGTCTTGGATAACAGCATCTTGTTGTTTTAACTACCTCTTTTTATGTAACACTTGGTGCTTTTTAAATCTTCTGTAAATTGTAAATTTACATCTTCTGTAAATTCTGTACATTGGCCAGGCAGAAAACAAAGCTAGGAAGAAAAGTCTTCCACTTGTATGTGATAAATGCAACAAAGATGGCTTTGGAAGCAAGTTGCTTTGATCAAAGTAAAATCCGTAAAAGCCTAGAGGGAGACTTGTGCGTGCTATCTTATGAAGACAATCAGCTGGAGACAGAAAGGGCTTCCTTGAGAAAGAGAAGGGAGAGTCCCACGGCTCACTGACTGTTCATGGAATACCACCCGTTCTGAAGTAAGACAGAGACCACGTACTGTATGGGTGATGTTCTCCTTTGAAACTGATTTCTAGCCATAATCTGTCTAAATGTGGTGCTTTTTTTTTTCCTTTCCCCCCCCCCCCCCCTTTTTTTCCCCCTCCTGTTTTTGTTAAGGACAGTTTTCTCTTGTAGTGTCTAAAACTGTCCTTATTTTGAATCACACTTGCCGATAGGGCAGTTTTACTTGCCACCAGACTTTCATGATACAAAGTCACATTCAGAGATAACAGGGATTGGTAAGGTAAAGTAAGAAAGCGTATACTTGCAATTACACTTGCAATTTATAAAATACTGTATTGACAGAACAATTGTGGTTGTTTCCTTTGCTTGCAAGGTAAGTAAAATCAATTTATCAGCACCTGCATATTGGTGATATCATAGGAGAATTTTTAGAAGCCTCCTCAATCCATTTGTAGTTTTGGGCATTCACTACCTGAAGTCACAGCAATCTACTGCCTGCCATCTATCCACCTCCCTCCTAGCGGTTCTCTATTATGATGACTTGTCACCATTCACTCCATAATTACATTTTCAAGGTTATTTCCATCTCTACTCCTGATGTCTCCAAAGCACATACATTCAGACCGATTCATTTCTGACAACCAAGTCTACTTTTCTCCAATAATATCTTTAATAAGAGCATTTATCTTCTTTTCTGTCCAGGAAATATGCAAGAGTCTTTGCTTGCACCACATCTCAAAAGCTTCAATTTTCTTCCTGTCACTATTAATAATTTCTCAGGATTCACATTCATAAATTGCTACAGCAAAAAAATTAAGTATTTCACCAGTCAAGTCTTTCTCCGTTTTGAGGTGAAATGTTTTTGCAGGCTTATATAAGGAAAGCCATGGCCGAATTAACTATTTTTCAAAATTTTCCAGTTTCTATTGGACAGATTCTGATTGGATATATTTGATTCCAGGTAATTGAATTCATGAACAGTCTCTGTAGCTAGACCATTAAGCATAAAGTTAGGTTATATTCTATTTTTATTAATTAAGTATAGTTACTTTATTTATGGCACATTCAAGACTAGCTTGTAGTTTTCATTAACTTTTTATTGGCTCTCTAATACTTGCTGCACAGCACAAGCATTTGTGACAAAGAGCATTAAGTCATCAGCCTACGGACACTTAAAAGGAGTCTATTGCAAATCCAGCTCTTCAGTTCTGAAAAGTCCTTCACAGATATATATATATATTTATCCCCAGCCAGGTTATAAGGAAATCTGCAGTTCCAACAGTAGCATATGGCTCTCTGTGTGCTTGATATTTTTTTGAAAAACAAGGCAGATTTGGGGAATTTCTGAGTGCATGGGACCACTCTTGGATGAAATACCACCAAGAAAACTGAGGAAGTTTGGTAATATATTTAGCCCACAACAGCTGCCCACTGAAGGGGAGATGATAAGAGCAGTCTCCCTCTTTCCCAGTTAGATGGGGACTGTTCTACGATCTGTTACAAATGAGAACACGTGCGGTACTAAAGTTCTGATTAAGAGGCTTCTTCAGGAGAAGTATTGATTGCATTTGTAATGCTGCTGTTCCTCATTCTTTCTCAGGTACAATGCCTGCTGCTTGCAGTAAAGAAAAGAATGATATGAAACCTCACAAATGAGTACAGATCTGGAATTTACCATTATGATCCAAGAAAGATGTTTGATGAATGGATGTGAAATCTCAGAACTCTAATGTAATGATGGGGTCACTTCGTCATGATGGATAGATATGTTGTGTACTCTTCAGAGTCTTAAAAGAAGGGTTGCATTTATCATACTCAGGAAAGCATCAAAGTATTTGGGTATGACTTGAAGCAACAGAACCATTACAATTTGCCTTTGAACAAAGTCAGTAAATGTATTGATCACATAGGTTTATGCTGCTAGAAAAGCAGCTAATGATGGCTCAGTCGATGTGTTCTGTGAACAGCTTGAGGGAATGTTCATTAAAACCTTATACCATGTATGCCGCTACACCATTTGGGAACTTGAATATAAAAACTGGAATTTCAAACCCTTGTAAAGAACAATTTGAGTTTACAAAATACAGTAGCATATCTGAATTCTGCAGCACCAGTCATTTCACCCTCACAATGCTGCTTTGGTTAATGCGTGGGATTTTTGTATCCATGCAGGTTATGACAGCATGACAAAGGAGCACGCTGACACCACAGTGATCATTAGCATGGAGCTTCGAGTGTCAGTGGAAGAACACTTCCCTAAATTCAGGATGTGTGGTGAACCACAGCATGTATGCATTTCTTATAAAATTAATATGCTCTTTCACAAATATCTTCCTTCTGGTCCCTTGTCTAGCATACATGAAAACTATAGGACTTTTGTCCAGAATAGCGTGGTCAGAGGTGAAAGAGGAATACATCAGATGATGTCTGGAGTAAAAAGCATGCTCTTGTTTTCTCGAATGTGCTGGTGCATGGTGTTCAATAACAACAATACTGGTCAATAGAGAAGGTGACTGAGTTTATCTGAGGCAGCGCTTGAATGGTATTTAACAAAGTAGACCATGAATGTGTGTCTAAGGAGAGGACAAAATACCAGTTATGAAGCAGACAAAGCCAGAAGTAGGCTAGACAAGGCAAGAGCAAACACAGAAATGAGAAAAGCATAGTCTTGACAGGCATGAATGCTTCGCAATACAAAAGTTGTGTTCACAACAGCCACATTACTAACCAAAAATTTGCTGTGACCAAATATTGGAAAGTCCACGATGGTATGGTCACAGAACACGATGATACTGAATGCCAGCAGAGAGATTCTTTTTGTAAAGTGGAGTGATATGTATCCACTTACAATTTTACCAACATCTAACAGCACTATTTATATCCTATCTGAATTTGGCAAGGCAGCTCATGTGTACTCTGTGTAATATACTGTAACTACACTGTATGAAGTGCATAAGCACTTGCTTTCTTAAGTATATCTTGGTACTGTTCTTTTTATCTTCCAGACACTGCGTATTTATGCCTAGTCTTTATATTTTCAGTTAAGCACATGCTAAAGGTGTCAGCCTCCTTTATCTGACAGTATTAAAAAGGCAGACAAAGATTTTTAGCGAGCATGTGAACATTTTAAGCTGCTACTTTATATGTACTCATTTTTTGATTACGGGATGTCATTGATTTATATTTGATCATTATTTTTTAAACTTCCTTCAAGATCTGCTCAGCAGCCATCTATAATCCAGCACATGGAGAAAAAAACTCGAGTGAACCAGTTTCTTCATTAATTTTCAGTATCATTTAGCTCTGACTCTGCCTTGGTTCACTCAGTCAGCCTTCTATCCTTGCTTCAAACACTCTAAGTATGTTCTCTCACAGAGCTTTATAGTAAAAAAGATTTAAATGAAAGAATAAATTGACAAATCTATCAGATTCTGGAAATAGTAAGAATATAACAACATTACTTATAGGGGAAGAAAACATTAGGTAGTAACTGGCAATAGGTCCTGCATGTCACTTCATATAGCACGGAAGAAATAAAACTAAATAAGTAAACAAGTGCTGACATAATCTATTAATAAATAAATAAATAAATAAAAACAAGAGCTTTACAGTTTCCTGAATTCAAGATAATTTGCAGTAATATTTAGTCTGCTGTACCAACCCCCAATTTTGGGGTTTGTCTCTGTTTTCCTTTCTAAAAGGATTTCCCCATGGCCCCTAGCCAGATATGAGAAGTGGGAACACAAGAAAACGTATGAATGAGCAGGAGAAATGGTAGGAATTGAGATGAACACATGCTAGAGAATCTGGAGCTGGCTGAGCATCTGGGAGTTTCATGTGAGTGAAAAAAAAAAAGAGAGAAGGTGAAAAAAATAGCCCCCAGTGAATCACAGGTATATTTTAAATATCATTGTTTATGATCAGTAAGTACACTGTTGCCAAATTCAAGCTGAACTGGAGAAGCCAAATTCTGCAAACAATATGATTAAATGCTCTCTTACATATCTTAAAACTAGTTACACCTATGGTTAATATTTACTTAAAATCAACCTCCTTTCTAGTTTGATTTTGGCTTTGCATATTTGGAAGCTACAAGAAGTCTTCTCTGAAACTAGATGAAAGAACTTGCAATATTTTTATGAATCAGAGCATAGTAATAAAATTCAAAGTTAAAAAGAGATTGTTGTGGATTTTTCCTCCCGTTTACATACAAAGGGGAGTTCCAGGTCATCTGAAGAGCCGCATCAAAATATATAGGGAGTTTTTGTTTCTACATGCCTGCTTGCTGTTTTGAGGCCCCCATGGTTAGTAAATGTCTTCTTGCTGAACCTGGGGAAGAACGTGTATGTGACAGCAGCTGTAGATGTCCTTGGGAGTGATACAGCCTGCTAGCCACAAAAGGGAGAACCTGACTGTTTAGACTATTGACAGGTAAATTAAACAAACCTAACATAGAGAAGTGTTGTTTCTCTTACACTTCATTTCTAATAATAGGTTTAAACATAATCCGGATAGAGATTTGCTTTGTATGTGCCTTTAATCACTGCTGAATTTGAAAAGTGGATGTGTAAGCAGCAGCAATTAGGAGGGTCCAGAAAGATTCACTAGGAGTCATCAGAGGCATGAACTGCATAATGCTGCTGAGGAGAGTAACTGCTAAGACATGTAGGGATGAGAGAAAAATTGTCATTTGTTTTTCTAGCAAATATTTAACCATTTTCAATTTCTACTCTTCAGTACTGTGTAGTACATATAGTTTATTTTTAGTATGTAGAAAATGGTCCTGTTCATAACAAAAAATGATGTGAAGATAAAATTCTTATTTGGTTTCAAAGTGCCCATTATTCTCTCCTAAACATCACCACTGCGTAGGAGAAATCACACCTCAGGAGTGGAAGAAGTGCATAGAAGAAATGAATTAATCCTCTTTCAATGTTCTTTTAAGTTACTGTGTTCTTTCTTCCAGGTTTTTGTGAGCGTAAACAAGAAGAGTCAAGTAATTGAAAGAGTTCAGTGTTTGATTATCTATTTGAAGAAAGCTTAAACATGCTTTCATGCTAGTTGTATTAACTGTTTGTTGTTGGTGGTGGTGGTGGTGGTGTTTTTTTTTTTTTAGGTTGTCTATTACAGATGGGCCCACATCCAAATTGCAACATCCTGAATTGTGTGTGAGCTAAATCTGGTTACAGATACAGATCTGAATCTCATGAGCAGGGTGGAGTGGTTCTTGTGTTATGATCTGACTCCCTCGGCCTGGTGACTTGGATTTGGCATGAGTTTGGCATGTCCAAGCTAACACTCATTTTTTACCTAGCCCCCAAATAAATGGGAAACTGGAGGCTGTCCTGTAAATGAGTGACTTGTGTTACGTCTCTGAAACCATAGGGTGGTCTTTAGCTGCCTGCAGCACTCTACATTTGAGTTTCTTTTGTTGCTGGTGTTGTTCACTGGGAAAGAATGTGGCCCCATTTTCAGTGACAGAGGGTGTGAAATGTTAAAAAGTAGAAGTGCTAAGTGGATTTTGAAGAGACCAAAAAAAAAAAAAAAAGTCAGAATTTACAGGAAAGGAAAAAGCACAGTAGTTCTCTATTCATTAGTGACCAAAAACCATGGAGCCAGTTTCCTATTTAAATAACTGAGGTACTGTCATGTGACGGTTACACAGAATCACATACTGAAGAAAGAATTTCCTTAAAAAAAAGGAAAAAAAAAAAAAAAAAGATGTAGTTTATGCAGCTGTTTTTAAATGCACAGCACTCCCTGCTCCCTTCCCCCATCTCCTTGGCTTCTTGTCTCAGAGTAAGTACAGCATACAAGTTATTCAAGTTTAGAAACTAGTTAGTGAAATTGAATTCATAAACAAGTGCTAGTGGTTTTAGACTATAAAATGTTTCCTAATTTATTTTTATAAGCAGCTGGATTGCTTCTCAGATACTCACGACAGAGGTCAAGTTTAAGGTTTGCTGTAGCCAGACAGTTGTGGGTTTTTTTTTTTTCTTTTGTAAGAATGGTGATTGAGGAACATTGACACCACACAGGATACATGCAAGATGCCTATGCTAATATAGCATGTATACCATATGCTAATATTATATGCTTATATATAATTTTGATCTCAGAAAATTTTGTGAAATATGCAGGCCCAGGTCAGATCTGTAATTGAAGATAAGGCCTATAAGAAACACTTCGCTGAAAGAAAGCAAATAGATTTTTATATGTTTTTTAATCTCTTATTAGTTGAAGGTCAGTCACTGTGAGGAAAACAGATTTATAAATGACTAGTGATTGTCAAGAAATTAACTTCTGGTAAATTATTTGTACAGATACTGGAGTCGAGTTGTTCTTGACAGGTAAAAGCATTTCATCATTCAAGTGACATTAATAAATAGGTAACTGAAACTTGCCTGAAATTCAGGGTTGTACTTTCTGTATTTAGAAATTCCATTCTGCAGGAAGGTCCAATGTATTCATATTTTAAAATCTCTGAATCAGAGCAGTAGAACAGTAGGCACCCCCAAAGTTTCAGTAGAATGAAAATACAGTTTTTTTGTTGTTGTTTGGTTTGTTTGTTTGTTTGTTTGTTAATCTAGAATCACTGAAAGGTTTTTATGATTTTTTCCAGGATTTTAGTAAGGTTAAATAGATGGATTAACATCAAAAGAACAAACAAACAAACAAAAACCCACCACCATGAAATATGAAAATACATAAACTATAAAAGCATACAACTTTTTGTTTGAAAAGATATCACAATCAAAATAAAACATAAATCTATAGCTCTTTTAAACTTTTCTTTATAAAGCCAAATTAAAAATGTAAATTGACTTTTTCAGTAGATGATTTGTTTTTGAATGTTTAATTCTTCATCTCAAAATGACTTGATCACATTAAGTGAACTTTGGAGGTAATATATTTGAGGAAATACACCTGTTTTATTCTAAGCAGAATGGTTATTTTGGGTGATACACAATACCTTAGTGTGCTGAAATCTTAATAGTAAGGTAGTTTGTAGTTTTTATATGCTATTGGAGTGAAGGCAAACAGGTAGGAATATAAAATTACTTTAACCCTCTGGTACACATCACAGTACATTTTTTCCAGCTAAAAGATAAAAGCTTCCTTCCCTTTCTGCCTCTGTCCCTGTTTTCCTTAGTGAAGACACGGTCCTAACATAGGATGGTGCGGATTTAGTAGGTATGACTTATACTAGGGACCTGACTGAATAAAATAACCCAGGAAAAGCTCAGCTGCCCAAGAAAATAAAATGCTCAAGTTTTATACTGAAAATTCTTGAATGATGTTAGTTCTGTTTTCACCTAGAAAATTGTAGCCCAGTTCTAAACCAGAGCAATTCCTTCTGCACCATGTGACCATGGTCCAGCAGCTGCCCAAGGCAGCTTCCCTGCAGGCTGAAGACCTGGAGATTTCCTGTCCCAGGGCAGTGTTGTTCTTGCAGCTCTGGCCTTGCCAGTGAATGGAGGCTGTGAACGATACTGTTCCTTGGAAATGTCTTCTTTCTTGGTCAGCATACAAATTGTTTTGTAAAAAAAAGTAAGTAAACATCCTGGTCAAATTCCAGTTCAGATAACAGCACTCGGCTTGCAGAGTTTCTGCAGTTTCAACTGGATATTTATGCCTGTTAACCTGTTCTGTGGCATTGCATGGTGTGGTGAAACAGCTGTTGCATTGTGTTTGAAAGGTGGGCTCAGCCAACTGAGGTATAAAATGGATCTCCTATGTTTTTTGTTTGTTTAATGACATATATTGTGGACAGTAAAAGTTACAGAAGTGTCAAACATTATTCCTTTTTTCTTTTATTCTGGTATGCTTGGTCTAATTATTGCAGTGATATAAATGAAGTCTGATCTTTTAAATATTACAAATGTACAGTTTTACTCCTTGCCTTGTTCTTAGACCGTGTCTTAAATACATTGGTCTCTAAGACCACTAATATTAAATTTGCTATGGGATAGGATCGATGCAGTTTTCCAAAATAAAGTCAGTAATATCCAACAGATAAAAACATGACAGTTTCAATAACAGCCAGCTTATTACTTTTTATCATACTTCAGGGGAGCATATTAAGCATAACTTGTTTTTCCTTTCCCCAGTTTCAACAGATCAGGATGCATTTTTGATATCTATGAAATTTGACATATCAGACTGATGAAAACAGCGCAGCAGAGAACATCCAATACCTGAATCTGCTTCATCACAAATCAAAACTGAAACGTGAGTTTATTCCAAATTCAGAAAGTCTTTGTGGCAGGGAGGCTTCTTTTGGCCATACAAGCATGATCTCACTCTTTGCCTGCAGAAAAGACACAATTAAATATAATTCTTTACTTCTTGGATTACAGCATTTGTTTTCATCATCTCTCCCTATCTCCTTTCCAAAAACACAATCTTTGTACTTCATATGTTCTTGTGATGTTTATCAGGTCTAATAAGCAAATTTTGTGTTCTGCAATATATCTAGAATCTCTCTTTAAAGTTCAAGCACTTTACTTGAATATTAGCAATATGTTGCTTTAGAATGCCTTTTAAACACAAAATTGAAAACTCATAAAACTACTGACTTTCAGCACTAAACTCATACAATCCTTTGATAGTTTACTGATGAGTACATGAACCCATCATGAACAAGTGTTGACTTGTTAACTAACTTGTCAATTCATGATTCATTAGTGGTAATGCTGGAATTAGTCTGACCTGCTCACCTAAAATCTTGATCTTATTGAAGCCAGCAGAATTTTTGCTGTTGTCTTCAGTGGGGCAAACGCTGCCCCACGATCTAATTTTTTGCTGCTTCTAAATACTAATTTTTCCTCACTTAAAATAATGCCGAAATAGGACCCTGTATAAAAGGAATGAATGCATTTTTTTAATATAGGTGCACAAAAATGTGTTATTTGGAATGAAACAAATGTATATGTGAATAAATTAACATTACTGCAGTGATTCTAACTGAACAGTTAATTTCTATGGTTAACTAAGGAGTCATTAGCTGTACGGAATAGAAGATCAGGGTACTTCAAGTACAGAACTAAGATGTGCAGTCCCTTTATGGAGATAAAACGCTGTAATTCACTATGCATTTGATATAAATCTGGAGAGGGCTGGAGGAGAAGAGACAGCTGTGTGACTTATTCTGCAAACATTTATTTATATAAAGCTTCTTTCTCTCCCCCTTCTCTCTCTCTCTCTTTAAATTTTACTTAGAGAATTAAATTTCTACTTGAGAAATCAAATTTTGGCTGAGGGAAGACTTATTTCTTGTAGGAACGCAAACTCCAAGATCATGGACAAAGTAATACTAACTGGAGACACAGACTGTCCAAGAAGCCAAGGCCAAGTTAAACATCTTTAAATCAGCATTAAGTTAAATCTATTGGGGGAAGAAAAAGAATAAAAGGATAAGCTAATACCTTTTTTTCTCCCCATTGTAAATGAAACCTAAAGGTGGCAACAGAATATGGAAGCATTCTTAGGAAGAGGGTGGTTTGTAGCATGGAGGGTCCGAAACAATTTTTACATAAATGCCTACTCTGGGAACTAGATACGAGATTTTTTCATCTCTCCGTTCTGAAGGGTGGGAATAACACTATAATTTGGGGCTCTTTTTATATGCATTAATTGCCCCCATATATATATATGTGTGTGTATATATATATGAATAATGATGAAAATTATGCCATAAGTTTCTGGAAAGATGTTTTATATATACTGTGGGCACATGTGAGTTCTTAATGCACCCTGAGTTCTCAGGTGTTTCCCTACAGTACTAGTTATTGTATATTTAATGTTACTGTAAGTAAAAATGAAAATCTTTAATGCTGACAGAATTAAACATGTCTTTTTTACCACGTAAGAACATTATTCAAACCTAAAGTCTAGCTGCAAATTGTCCATGCAAAATAAAATCTAATTTAATCTAGTCACTTTTAACTATATACCCTCAAAGGCAATTTGACCATAGATGGAAGGAAGTGACAATTTGCTGAGTAGTCATAGGCTGTATATAACCAGAAACTTTAAAAGGGACTGACATTTTCTTGTTTTTATGGCCCAAATCTGGTAGTAATAATATTTTAATGCGAGTTATAACATAAGCAAGAACACAGTGCAGTGTTTTTACTTGGAGAAGGCCGCATTGTAGAAAATGAAATGGAAAATCTGTTGTTAAAGCATCCAGTGAAGACCAGACTAAACACTTGTGCCAAACAGCACAGATTACATGCTGTATGTTCAAGCCATTCCAAGTAGAAACAAGCCAACTGTAGACATAAGGGGAGACAAAGGAATGGAAAAAACAATAGCGGATAATAAGTGATTACTGTAGTAAGTTTGAAAAACAGTTGTGTGAAAACTCAAAGAAAGACATAGAGATAGTTGAAAGAAGCTCTATTACAGTGAGCATAATTATCTAGATACCAAACCATCTCCTGTTTAAACTGTTAACTGTGCTAGTGAGAAATCTGCCAGTACCCAAATTAGTCTGGCATTTTCATGGTGTCAAATACTGTAATATGTACAACTGGCAAAGAACAACATAGTTTCATGCACCAAGTGCCAGCAGCAACACCCCACGAGCAAGGCAGTTTAATGGAGGCTATCAGCATAACTCGAGCATAACAAAACCCCTTCTCTTCCTCTTTTTGGCAACCATAAAAATATAAAGCACAGTCATTAGACTGGAATTTACATGACCTATTTTTCCAAACGTATGATTAACACTTTACCAGCATCACACCCTTGAAGAGAAAAGATTTTGTTTCTGATATTCGTCCAGGCGCTGAACAGATGAAGTTAGGAAACAGTTGCTTGTACATGCTTGAAATCATCACTTGACACGAGACACACACAAACACTGAACACTGGTTTTCCTTCGTATTTTGGGACATTTACAATATCGGGGTATTAAATAACGTTCAATTTTCCTCCTGTGAGTCGTGGCAAGTGACTGCTTTTTTGAAACTTAACAGCACATCCTGTGGATGAATATGCATATACGTGTTGTATTAGAAATGTAAATGTTTGTCCATATTTATTTAAATATGGCACACCATATAACTAGGAGATAAGCACTGGAACAGCAAAGTTGACAGTCAAATTAGCAATGCTTTAATGAATCTAATTCCCCAAACATTAAATGTTTGGAATATTTTTCTCAATTTTAAACATTATTCGTATTGCAAAATATATACGAGCTTACATACAAAATATTAATTTGCTTTCAGTCGCTGTGCTATCAAACAGATGGCACTTGGGGGCTGTGATCCCCACAAGCAATAGAGAAGGTACTCGGAGCACCCTTGTGCGGATTTCACAAGAAAACCACGGTGAGCTACCCACACATCATTATTTCATTTTAAAACTCTCTTAATTTTGTACCCGCTTTTTCTTTACGGACAGTAGAGTTACAGCTGTAATGCAGACAGGTCAGTGCTGGTGGCAGGGGGAAACAACCTCCGGCCCCAGAGGAAGCCACCGGGGCAGCACGAGTGACCGAGAGACAAAACTGGCCCTGACTCCCCTTGGGCTCTCTTAAGAGGTGTGCGAGATTAGGGGCTCGTAAATAGCGCTTTAGCGTAAGTAGTCTGCTAAAGACCACCTCTTGTTCCCCTCTTTGAAGGAAAAAGGACAAATGGGGCTTCCCTGAATTGGCTGAATCACAATGTAAGTGATCTGTGGGCTGGGAGACGGCTTTACTGCCTCCGGGAAGAAATGGTTCTCGCCTTTCACAAGAGAGGAATCCTTGCTTCTGGGCACTGGGAAAATCACAGCGTGACCCCCCCCGCTCGCTTCCCCCGGCGGCATTGTGCCATGGGGGGAGAAGCTGAATGCAGGTGGTGGTGGGGGGCATCTCGAAACAAAGAGGTGTGGGGAAGGGACAAAGAGGGGCGTGAGGAACACCTGTCTCCGGCCTGGAACCGAGTGAAAGGGCAGGGAGGAGCTGAGCCCCTCCTGTTATCTTGCTCGGACGGCGGGGAGGCAGGAAGCCTGCGGCCCTGTAATGGAGCGCTCTACTTAGCAGTCAGTAGCGGGTAAACTTCATCAGCGATTTTCCCATTGTATTGTAATGACTGTTTGCTGAACCTCAGATTTCTTGGATCATCAAACGTATATAAAATTACAGAAAAGTTTCCCAGTAGAACCTCTTGATTTTCTATAAAAGAGCTTTTCCCCTTTTGTTGATGCGTTCAAAATTCCAGCTTGGGAGCTTAGTTCTCTTCACGGTGATCCCCGTGTAAGAGTTGTTCATCATCATCCCAGTCTGTCAGAAGCACGTCTCTCCTTTTTCATCTTTCCATGATCTTCCATCATCCATCTCCACCAAACAATCCTTGCTTGCTGCAGGTAATGATAACCTCTCATCAGTTTCTCTTCTACTTCTTCCACAGCTCATACCCTCCACTGCAATCATAGATGCCAGATCCCACCAGATTCCCCCATTTCCTCAAAAAAACATGACTTCTTGGCACCACCGGGCTCAGCCCGCAGAACCCCTCCATCCTGCCAGGCTGTACTCAAGCCTCTTTTGCTGTGGCCTTAGAAACTGCACAGTAAAAGAGGGCATCAGCATCTTCACGTTGATTTAGCAGCAGCTAAACATTGGCTTTCTTTTTAATCAGAAATTTGGAGCCCGGCACTACGTGGCTCATAGATTTAACCCTCCTCAACCTCTTCAATCTCCGACGGCTTGATAAACCGGTCTACCTCCCGCCGCCGGTGCCATGCCCTCCGTAGGGAGGGTTTTTGCTAAGTTTTGCCATAGCAGCGGGGCACGGGACAGCCCTTCCCGAAGGCAGACACGGGAAGCCCTACGAGCAGGACAAGCCCCGATCCCCCCGCGTTTCGGGGCGCACACCCCGCAGCAGGGCGGATGCCGGCAGGAGGCAGGGCTGTGCCCGGAGCCCGGCAGCAGCCTCCCGCGGCCAGCCCGGCCTCTGAGGCGGCGCTGCGGGGCCCGGCAGGGGAGGCCGACGGGGGGAGAGAGAGGGCGGCGCGGAGCCTCCTCCCGGCTGCCCTTCCCCGGCCGGTCGGAGAGCGGCACTGTGGCCCCGCGGCGCACGCTCCGCCGGAGCCTCCCCGTCTCCCCCTGCCTCCGCCGCCGCCGCCGAGCAGCCCCGCAGCCCCAGCGGCCGGCAGGAGCGAGCGAGCCGAGCGGCGGGAGGTAACCAGGGGCCGCCGGGGTCCGGCGCGGAGCGGCGGGGCCGGGGAGGAGCCTCGCCCTCCCCCTGCTGCCGATAGGGCGCGGGGCTGCGCTGCCCGCCGCCGCCGGCCGGCCGCCATTTCGGGAGCGGGGCGGCTGCCGGAGGGGGCCCGGCACCGGGCGGCCGCGGCCGGGAGGGAGGGAGGCGAGGAGGCGGAGGTGGTGGGAGCCGCCCGCTGGCCGGGGCTCGGCGCTGCCGGGGAGGAAGGGGAAGGGGTCGGGTGCCCGGTGAGGAGAGCCTGGGAGAGCGGTAATGGCGGCGGGCAGCTCCGCCTGCGGGCCGGGGCCGCTGCTCGGGGGGCTCCGGTCGCCGAGCGCCGTCGGTCTGCCTCGGGGAGACACCGGCCCCTTCACCCCACAGCGTGGAAAGGGAAGGCCGCGGCCTCCGTGTCCGCCCCGGCCGCTGGAGGAAGGGTTTCCCCCGTGCGGTGTGCAGCGTAGGCCATAAACCATCACTGAAATGCGGAGCCCTGCGCGTTAAATCCGCCCCGTGCGAAGGGAAAGCCAAAGGTTTATAAGTGCTCGGAAGGACCGCTTGTGCTGAACGGTCGGAAACTGCCGGACCACGTTTACCGGGTGGTTGTTTAAGACCCGTCCCGTGTAGCATGGTGTTCCCAGATGTTTTGGACGTTGTCTACAGTTCTTACCGAGTGCCATAAGGTCACTGGGAATTCAGAGGAGCCCGGCTTAAAATGAGAGGGAAAAAAAGTGCTATTTTTCTGTTTGTTACTTTTAACAGTCCTGTTCTAAACGACTAAGAACAGTTTGACTCTAAAAGATGCTTACAGTGTTTTGACACACTCTTGCCAAAGTTGAACATCCTCCTCAAGCCTAATGAAGCTTTCAGCAGGGCCATTCGGTTAAAAGATGAGAATGATTCATACAGAGCTTAAGCTCAAATCCTCCAAACGTGATTTTTTATTTATTTATTTATTTTTCTAAGATTTCCATCCCTTTGTCCATTTCACCTTTCACTCAAATAAAAGCTGAAGATACTTTGTCATAGGATGTGACTGGGGAGCCCGAGGTCAGGATGTAAACCTGAAGCAAACTACAAAAAGGCAGAAAAAAAAATCAAGCGTGGGATACATTTGTAATGCCAGGATTAGCCCTGATTCATGGGGTACAGTCACCATTGGCAGGGCAGGGCTGGCGTGGGTCATGGGGCTGCAGCGCTTTCAAGTTGCGGTAGTTCGTCGTGTTGTTGACTGGACCCACATGATGAGCCATCAAAGCACATCTGGAAAATCCCTTAATTTCTTCCTTATAGGCTTTTTCCTGTCGTGTGTTCTTATTTACTGATTAAACTGTGGCTTTTTTATTATTATTTTTTGTGACTTTCTCTACTATTTTTAATTTTTAAAGGCCTCTCCCTCTGTTGTTTTAATGTTACGGTATTGCAGCTGGGGAAGGCGCTGATGTAGGAGAGGAGTGAGATTCTTGGTGTTACAGATGTGAAAGTGCAATAGTACATGACAAAAAAGTTAGCCTAGGCATGGTTTGGGGGAACGTCCATGGCTTGTTTGCAGCTGTTTCACTTTATGGTGTAGGCGAGTCCTTAGCTGTGCTCTTGTCAGTTTTACAAAAGACACTCTTGTTGTGCTTGTGTGTAAATACATTGTAATAGGAACTTAGGGGGGTTGTAGTGCCTAGGCCTTCATGGTCTGTCATCTTTGGCTCCTCCCTGTGTGCTGATCTGTAGCTAAATGGCTGAAAAAATCAGTCTTATTATTTTAAATAAAGTTCATCTGTGCGTGAATTTAGTGCTAGTAAAAGTTGCTGAACTAACTAATTCTTGGGTTTTATGTTTTCCTGAGTTTTCTATGTTCAATTATTAATTCTTGGGTTTTAGGAAGTTGTTGCCATCCTCTTTACTACAGAGGCTCTGCTACTATAAAAGTGTCAGTAGGGTGTTAATGAGTCTTCAGTGACACTGCCTCTCGCAATTAAATAAGACCACTGATGCACTGATATTTTCTCCTAAAACCAGCTTTGCCTGTGGAAGGAGCTGAGTTTTCCAGCTGCTTCTTCTCATGACTCCACTGGGGATTTGATCTACTGGTAGGTTGGTTTACGTAACTGATCCACGTTCTGTCTCAAAAATGGTCTGTGTTAGCTCAACCCACTGTTTAAAACTATTTAAATTGAGCTGGCTGACGTTTTTCAGTCATACAAGGTGAACTCATGTGAACTACTTTCTGACGGTAAATCACTAGGTTTAGGACTGCCAAGGAAGCAGTGACAGACGTTTGGAGGCTGTCAGCTTTTTGTTGATGTACCTGGACGAGGACGAGGTCATGTATCTGCGGGTTTACATTAAGCTGAAAATAGTCTTTATCTTTCTAATAGCTGCATAATGGCTGCGTATGTGCTGTGCTCAACTGGCCTGGTGCCTTCAGAAATAGAAGTACATTAGAACATATGAAGAAGATGTAATTGTAGTGATGGAGCTGTGTAATGTAGTTTCCAGCTTAGGACCTGATGGGCTGGATTTTTTCTTCCATAGAAAATGTTTAGGATGTCTTTGTGAATACGCTGTTCTCATTCTTTCTTTCCTAATGTTGTTTGGCTTCTTGCTTTCTTTTGTCAGGTGTGATCTCATTGTGCACCTTGAATCGGTGTGAAGTGTGCTACAGGTCACTGTAGTATGTTTTGTTTGGGAAGTTATTCTGAAGTGGTACTCACATTGCTGTTGTACGCAGACCACTATCAAATTTCATGAACTGTTCTGTGCTTTTTTCCAACCTCCCTGTTAACGGTCCTATTGTGGACTCTATTTCGTGAGGCTACTGGTTACTAGATAACACTTTGTTGATAAAAATGGCTGATGTTCCAGCATACCTTGTGCCCTGAGGCTCCAGCAGTCACGATCTCATCAGTGTCCTGTTATTGCAAGTGCTTTCTGCAAACCCAAATATAACTTAGTTTCAATTTTTATTTGAGCCCGTTCTGATGTCCAGAGACTTCTTGTGCTTCTGCTTTCTCCCAGTGTGCAACAAGCCTCCTTTTGGAGTTTCAGAACTAGAAACTGCATATATCCATTACTCAGCGGTGGCACTGGGGGATCAGAAGAGTACAGCTCTGTCTGCCTCGTAGACTTGAAGGACTTAAGTGGACCTTCAGGTAGTAAGAAGAGATGCTGCAGAAAACCGGTTGGATGGTGCTACTGTTGACTTGTTCTGTTACAGATTCAAGGGAAAGTTGTCGAGCTGAGAAGCCTTTGTATGTGGAAGCACCAGGACCTGGTGACATCGCGGAAACCCTGTTAGGTGCCTGCATAGGTCTGAAGAGTCTGGAATCTGAATCTCTGTCAGCCACTTCCTTTTGCTCTCAGCTGTGTTTAGAGTTCCAGCAGCAACTAGAAGTATCAAGTAAACCCGTCTTCATTTGCATCCATAGCTAAAACAAGTCAAAATTTGGGGAAGTGGCATTTGCATTTGTTGCCAGTTCTGATTGCTGCCAGCACGGAAAACTCTAAATAAGTGTTCTTTATATGTTCTGCTTTCCATTCCTCCATGAGGCCACCTGCCTGTATATGCCAATAATAATAAGCAGCACCTGTGACCTTCAGTAGTACTTGTTTCCAATACCATCTCATCCCGATGGAACCGGTCCTTACCCTTGCTGCTGCCCTTTCGCTGGTTCTCCGAGCACTGAAATAAATGCTTATCGTTTGGCCAGGTCTCAGTCACAGCAAAAAAAAAATCCATAGAAAAAATGGAAACATGAATTATGTTAGGCTGTGTGAAGGCAATCTGCTGAAAGGTATGAAAGTACGAAAGTACAGCTGGGGAGGATGTTCAAGGAAATTCTGTAGTGTGGAAGAAGAACTGCAGTTTTACGGAGAGCTGTTACCTGTATTCACTCCCCTTCAACCTGATTGTGGGACAGGCTCTCCAGAATCACAGTGTGAACAAGCTGCAGCTCCATCTGTCAGGAGTTTCCTTTTCTCTTTCCAAAAACTCCTCTCTGTCTCCCTGTTTTGTAACGTGAAACAGGAATGCAATTTTAAGCAGTAGTACTAACTGCAGGAGCCCTGGCATAACCAGTGGTCTGGTCTCACTAACCCCAGCCCTTTGCATTGCTTTTGGGCCTGGGCATTGCTCACTGCAAAGCCGCCGAGCTGCCTGGGGGCTGCACTGGGGGCTGCCAGGTTTTTGGAGAGCTCTGCCCCATGGAGGCCTTCCTCCCCAAACTGAGTTTGGCGGAGGTACCCTGACCTTCAGCAGGGCCGTGCACTGTGTGGGCAGCTACTGAAGGACATAGGAGGGAAGCCACAGGAAGATTTGGCATCTCTAGGCTCTCCTAGGGCTGGAAAGACATTCTGCAGGTCACTGTTTTCTGAGAAACAACCACGCAAGCAACCCTCTGTACCTACACTGGGAGGACAGCTCCCTGTTGCTGTTCCAGCCCATCGGGCTCTGTATCTGCACACGCAGTCATCCCAAGGCTCCTTGGTTTTGCCATATTCCAGGCTTTGACCTTTTGCAGGCACTGTGAGGAAGGTGCATGGGATCCTGTGGAGACACTTAACAACATGGGGGAATACAGATGAGCGGTGAGAATACCCCAGGTCTTCTGTGAGCTTTCCGTATCTGGCTTCCAGAAAAGCTGGTGGTGAGAGCGCTCAGCTGCTAGAAATCTGATTTCATCTGAAGAAATCCCTGGTAACAGGGGAAATACCAGTGAAAGAGGTGTACAAATATGGTTGTTCTTAACAAGAGACGTGCTGCTGGAGGACCTGCTTACTGGTGGTTGGGCCTGTCCCATGTCCCCTCATCCTGCTGTGCCCAGCCAGCTGACCTTCGTGCTCACCCGTCGGCGGGCCTCTGGCAAGAGCAGCTTCCCAGCTTCAAAGGACACAGCACGATGTGGTGTTGGACACCTTCTGTCACCTGTCAAGCACCAGTTGACTGCTGCTGTGTGTTAGCTTCCCCTCCTCATGGTGAGCCACGTGGAGAAGAGCCTGGGAGCCCGTCCTAGCGAGCAGGGCCCTGCTTCTCCTGGACTTGTGGTTACTTCTCCATCAGCCGCTTCACGTGAGCCTGGGCTGTTCCTGCACTCTTGGACTTTGTATTCAGTCAGCAAAGCTTTTGTTTCTTACTCAGAGCAAGATGCAGCTTCTGGGAAGAAGAACGTGTCTGTGGTGCAGGCCACGTGCAAGGCTCAAAAATCATGGGAGCAGAGAAGATGCTGCAGCAGAGCAGCTCGCATCAAGATGTATGAGGCAGTGCCTTGCGCTTTGGCTGAATTTCCTGAGAAAAGGAGAACCTTAGTAAAAACTTGAAGTAGATAAAGCCCTCTGAACACCCGCTGAAAATTATGCTGCGTGGGGGAGAAGGAAGAGAGCAGAAAAGATGGTTTAAGTGTTTTTAAAAGCACTTTGTTCTCTAGCTGGGTATAGATTTTGACATTAAATAACAAAGCGTTTGAGAGTCCTGTTACTGGCGGCTGTCAGAAATGAAAGAATGCAGAAGGCTCAAAACCTGTCTCCTTTGCTACTCTTAGGCTTATTGAGAAGAATCTGCTGGCAGGCATTTCCTTTTTTTTCTTCTCTTTTCTACCTTGTTTTTCGACAGGGGACTGAACTTCGTCCAAAATGACAAGTTACGCATTGTATATGTAGACAGAATTAGAGAGTACAGTGGTTGGCTTTGATTTGATTAGCTGCTTTTTTTTTCTCTTGTGCTTGTATTTAAATATTATTTTGTGCCATTTATGAGACTTAAAAATACAAAAAAATGCAAGAGAACAAATCTGGAAATAGCCTTTGCATTTTAAGGCATTTATTAGCAGGACCTTATAGAGAAAGAGGAAATGTGAGTAATGGAAACAACGTAGTGTCGCACTGCCATCAGGTACATTTTGGCCTTTCTGTTCCCTTTCTAGACTGAATTTCACTTCAATGAGAGCTGCAATGTTCTGTAAAATTGCTGAACAGCTTTTCAATCTTTCCTTGAGTGGCTTTTGTAGTTTAGCGCACATTTGGTGAAGCCACATGTTGGAGAGTGGGATGAATAGTGTTTTCTGCCTCCAACCTGCCTTTTGTTTTGTAAATTTGGATCAAAAAGTTGCTTAGGTGAAGTGTTGTGTATGTTTTGATGACAATTCTTAATGCTTTGGAGCAGTGGAGTGTGGTTAAATGCAAAATGGGAGGTGAGTTGAGTGTCCCAGTCTCTTGAAAACACTTCTACAAAGTAGTTGAGCCATCCACTTGTTTTATTAGGGAAATATAAACAAATGTTCTGTCATGCTCCTGTGTAGTTTACCTGTGTATCCTCTTTTATTTTTCTTATTTTCTTTTTAATTTATTTTTGTTTGGTTGGAAAACCTGGCTGCTGTTAGGTGCTCTAGGCTAATGTGTACACTGGAATTAAGTCAGGCTTTGAATAAACCTAACGTCTTCAGTGTGGACCCAGTGCTTTAGGAGTTTTGAGGTGCTTCGACGAGCACCTAGCATTGGTAGAGCGTTGCAAATTAATGCTGTATCTAAAAGCAATGTATTCTGTTTTTGTTGTACTAGGTTTATGTTGCCTAATTCCCCACGTGATGGAACAAAGCTTTTCTTGACCAGCATGGATATATAAACAGTTTCAAGATGGTTAAGAACTGTTGTGAAGAACCAAATGGAATGACAAGTAAGGAAACTTACTTTTATTCCAAATTCATTCAGCTGTCCTTATGTTATTTCCTTTCCTGATGTAAGTCAACTTTGTTAGGGTAAGAAATTAGTAACTGAAATCAAGGACAGGAGTCCTTGGCAGAACTTATATTTGATATTTGAGTTCAACTTGTCATGTTGTGTACTTTACAACAGTAAAATGCTAGGCATACTTAATCAATTTAAAAAAAAAGTATTACTCAGTGTTAAAACTACTTAAGGGTGCATGCTCTGTGAGCAAAATATCAATTTTAATTTGTATTCTGATGATTCCTTTGTCAGGAGGGAGCACACAGTTCTACTGACGTCTAATTTGTGCATTTGTCAGTATGGTTTCCTGACAGAAGAGTTTATTACATTTTTAAAAAAAACTTCAAATCTTTATTAAATATGACACCAGTAGTGGTTTTGGAAAGATGAGAAGGGACCCACTGCGGGGCAACTCGGTGAAGCTGAAAATGTAAGTTTTTATGGCATTATTATTTTATTTGAATTTAAATATTTATTTATTTTTCATTCTTAAGAATGTCAGTACCTGTGTGTGTTTTTTTCAAAGCCAGAAGATTCAAATGAACATTGTATGATAAATATTCTGTACAGTTTGAAATTTATTTTTTTGTGGGAAAATAAGAAAACAAAACCAACCTTTGTTTATGTGTATGGAGTTAACTTCCTTAAACTGAGCAGAGAAATTTAAAGATATACACAAATGAGCAGCTTTGGTCAGATTGGCTGAAAGTTGCCTTGTGTTAAGGCTGGAGGCTTCCTTTGGCCTTAAAAAGGCAGAGAAATAATATTGATAGCTTATTTGTCATTTGAACTTGATCTCAGTCAAACCAGAAGCTGTGCCGCCAAATGTTTCTAGTCAATCTTGAGCAGCAGTTAGAATATTTTTCTGGTGTATCTGCTTCCCAAACAAATTCTCATAATGACTTTGAAAAATTACATTTACTGCTGATTGTGTCTCAGTGCAGTATCTCTGATTTAAAGAGCTTTGTGAATAACTTGCTCTCCACTGTCTAACTCACTTAAAATAGTTTAGTATATTTCTTGCTTCCCTGCCTGTGCTCTGCCTGTTATTGAATACCACCTTTTTCCTTCAGTTCCTATACTTGAGATTATATGTATAATGTGACTTGCAGTCAGTCTGATGTTCTGAAGAATTTGGGCACGTCTTGAAAATGCAAGCCACAGTGCATGGTTTCCAAGAAGACATCCAGTTATAAAAGAAGTGTGAGATATCTCAGGACTCCTTCAGACCTTTACTCAGCAACCTGTGTATTCATTTTCACATTATACTGAAAATTAGACAGTAATGCAAGTCTCAAGCCTTAGACTTTTGTTGCTTTCTCATAAATTTTGTTGCTTTCTCATAAATTTTAGTGAGATGCTGCTTGATACGGTCGAATTTTATTTTATAAAAATGCTGTTCTTCAATGTACATAGAAAAATTCCCCTCTGCTTTCTAAGAACTGCTAGCTTGTGCTGTGGAATACAAATGAGGTTTATCTGAACAAATTTAACATAGCTTCAGTGTAAAAATTACTTGTATCTTTTAGCTTACTTCAGAAAATGCATTTGTAGCCTTATCAATCTGATAGCTTCTGTATGACAAGTCTGTATTAACACTTATTTCCTAGCATAATTGAAATCTTACCTTTTTAAAAAAAATAATAACATTTATTTTTGAAGGGTCTTGGGGACTTTTTTTCCCCTTAGATTTTTCTTTGGATGGTTTTAAGGGTTGTGAGTTCTTTGGATTGTATCATAAGAGAGAATATTTTGAATCTTTCTAAGGAAAATTTAAAGTTTAAGTTACTGTTTGCTTTACCTATGCTGGAACTTGGATTTCACCCTGAAGTATCTGCTTATGATGAATCTACCTCTAAAATTTTCAGTATAAGCATTGTTTCTATTTTCTCAGCCATTCTACGGGTTGTTCACTCACCTGCATAATAAGAAAGGACTTCAGTGATTTAAATGTTGTGATTCCCAGATATCTTTGCTGCCGTTTGACTGGAATTTCCCTTTAGGGCAGGAAACAAATCTTAGTGTCTAGTATAGCAGATCAAACCCTGTTTGCTAATAGGTGAAGCTGACTGTGCTGTTAAGCTTTCATGCTCTGGAGTTTAAATGTCTTTATTTGAGCTAGTTCAGACTGAACACCTACGCACGATCATAGTGATATTTATTTAAAATGCACTGATGACCATTTTGTGCTACAAGCAATGCCTGTAAGATTTTAAGTTTTGGACTCGGCCTGATGTTGTAAACAAAGTACTGACAATGCAGAAAGGCCGGTGTCTTCCCTGCAATAGCCTGCTGCTTTGCTTTCCTGGATTGCTGCTTTCTGCAGGAGCAACCACAAGGCCGGGAGGCCTCAAGGCCACGATTAATTTTTTTCCACAAAGCATTTCATAGTCATTGTCTTTCATGAAGTAACTTCTCTTTCCTCTTTTTTTTTTGTATCAGGAAGGCTGCGCTGGTATTAGTTTAACTTAGGTCTTTGTTTATTTAATCTCATCTGATGCCTACTAGAGTTAAAAATAGTATGTTGAAAACATGTCTAGTTGTCATCCCCTTTCCTTCCCAACGTGAGGAGTCTGACCTGGATGACTGTGATATTGACTGTGATAACCCAAACCCTAGTTTGGGTTATTTTTTTTCTAAGGACAATTGCATTAATGAAGATAAAATGAAACCTTGTGGAACATGTCTGCAAGGGAATTCCTTTGCAGTAGTTACAGTGATTTCAATTCACTCTGTGCTTTGGGGAAGACTTTTCTTAGGTATTTTCCTAAGACTGTAATACTTATTTTATCGATTTTAGCATGAGAGTGGAAAAAAAATTGGAGAGGGGAAAAAAAAAAACACCTTAATATTTTTCCTCTTCTGTATAGTGGTATTTACTGGAAACAGTGGTTATGTTACTTTTGTTCTCCCAGAGAATTACAAACACATAGCTAGTTTAAGAAACTGTTGGCTTTCCTTTCCCTGGAAAGGAATGTTGCTACTTGGACGTTGGTGTTGAGACTTGACATTTTGATCCAACCCCATGCTGTGCAAGGTTGGCCACTTCTCTGCACATCGTTGTTCCACCTGTAAACCAGAAGGACAAGGCGTGTTGTGTTAGGGTGATGACGTCGGTGCTCACCGGTGTTTGTAGTGACTGGTTTGCCTGTTGTTGGCTGCTTTTCTTTGGCAATGTGTATCTGTGCCTGAAAATGTCTTGTGCACCTACCCAGCTCCTTAGGGGTAGTGCCACTGAAACAGGCAACATCAGAGCCTCGTAATCTGTGATTAAAAATAAATTCTGGACATCTAGAAAGATGATGACATTAAGATGCCCTGACCTGACAGGTCTACAATATCTCTCTAGGGCTTGAACATCTTGTTCTGTAGAGAATGCTGGTGTCTTAATCTCTCTTTTGTTTGTAAGATTGCTTAATTGAGAAGGAAATTCTCATAGAAGCAGATTTGTCTATGTTTGTGGTAGTTGGATTACGTTGAGAGGAGATCCTTAATGTCAGATGTGTATTTCTGAAGAACTGTGAGTTGAGGAGGTGCTTGTTGGTTTTTGTTTTGTTTTTTTTTTTGGAAAGGTGAAGTCGAGCCTGCCACAGGAGTATTGTTTTTCATCAGCGCTGTAATGAAACAGCTGTTTGCTTTAATTGGCTGTGTGTAGACGGAGGTATCCAGAACTAGTGAACCACCGAGTGTATTGCAGCCTCCGGCTGATTGTCTAGAAACCTCCTTCAGTGTGTTCAGCACAGCCCTGCTCTTCTAAATCATTCTGTTATTACAACTGCATTTACATCTCAGGGAAAAAAGCCTCCATTCACAGCAAACTACAAATTGATTCATATGTTAGCCAGAACCAACAAATGTAGCTGATCTACAAATCTGGCTCTTGGGTTATTCAAAGTTATTTCCCCTTTCTTGGCTTTCAAAAAGAGAACCTTGAATATCTGAAAAGACAAGTCCTTAGGTAAAATCCTTTTTCAAGTTCAGGGCATGCTCTTAAAAACAAGTGAACATTTTTTCCTTTCAGTTGTTTGTAGTTGCGTCATTTCTTTTGCAATGAGTGCAGTGGGCTTTGTTTGTGCGCGGTCATCTAGTTCTGTAGACTTTTATTTAAAAACGGTAATGTCAACAGGAGATACTGCTTGAGAATCTGTCCAGGAACTACATTGAAAATACGGTGATAAACGAAGGGGATTCTGACAAAATATCTGATACTGTCTGTGATACTGTCCGTGACACCTTATTTCAGGGTGGTTTTTTTTTTTTTTTTAATTTCACCATAATAATATTAAGGATTTGTAGTAATACCTTGAAAAGGTTTTTGCGATCTCTGGACCATGGCACCAGCAGCTTACTACACAGAGTGCTCTGTAATGTATTGACAAAGGAAAAAGTATTATTGTTGTTGGAATGACAGATGAAGGTGATGGGAAGTATGCAATTAATTCTCAAAACCATTTTTTTTTCTGATTTAGATTGATGCAGACTGAAGCGTGGGGCTTTGTTAGATCAGGAGAGTAAGGCATCCTGATCTATGGTGTGATACACAGCCTAACACAGGCCGTGTGTTTTGGGAAGGCAATATCCTATAGTGAAGTAAGGGAATCAGTTGTTAGAAGTCCTAGCTAAAGAGCATATTTTTCAGCAGGACTGATCATTATAAGGGACTTGAAATGAAACATTAACAACACTCGGGGTACTCTGCTTAAAGTCTCTTGGTGTGCAGTAATGTCAAGGCGCATGAAAAGCTTTCCCCCTTGCAGGGACTTTTCTTTGTCACTGAACCAGTTTTAGCGGGGAGCATTTTTTTTAGCACTGACACCTTGTGTGAAGTTGGGTCTCAGCCTGTTTTACTGGCTGGAGGATGAATCAAATAGAAAAACAAGTTTGAAAACTGTGACTTTTAAAATCATTTTGTTTGATTTTTTTTTTTGTGTGTGTGTGTGTGTGACAGTAAAGAACAGTGTAAAGGTGGCTAATCAGAGAGAGAGAAATGAAGAGTATAATGAAAAAATACGTCTGCAGTTGTCCCAGCTCAGTCTGGCTGGCTAGCATCTTCCAGTGTCATCTCTCCATTATTTTTGGAATGCTGCCTCTGCTGTTTTGTGTGTATTGTCATACCTTTCACACTTCCTCTGCATTGTTTCAGACATCCATCTAGTTTTTCAGCTGAAGTCCATAAACATACAGTAGAGACTCCTGGGATCCTGAAGTTGTTTTTCTTACACTCTCAAGCCATAAGAATTCATATAACAGTTTACTTCCTTTTAAATACTTCTCTGGTAGAGAAGCTATCACTAGATAGTGATTCTTTGCTGTAATTTACTTCAGATTGTCAGCCTTACCAAGGTTTTCCACTCTACTGAATAACCCCTTTAAACATTATAAATGAGTTTGTTATGAGCTTTGCTAGAGCACAACAAATCTTTAATGTTATTTGACATAAAGGAAGAACTGAGATCACGCTATACTCAGTGCTTGGATTTCAGTTAAGAATTGCTTTCCTCTTCTACACAGGATTAGTGCAGTAATTGCAGTTATTATCAATGCCATCATGTTTTAACTAGAAGTATTCAAAGGTTTAATGGAAGAAGTGAGGGAGGACTAGAGCCTTTTCTCACTTTATGGCTCATAATGTTGCAAAATGTTTTTAAAAGTTAAAAGCAACAACACTAACAAAAAAGCAACGCAAAATTGCTGAGGTTGGAAGGCAGCTCTGGACGTCATCTGGTTCAACCCACCAGCTCTGGCAGCGTCACCTAAAGCCGGTTGCTCAATCCAGGCAGGTTTTGAAGATCTCCAGAGATGGCAACTCTGCAGCCCGTCTGGGCAATGTTTTCTGGTGTCTGAATACTGAAGAACCTCAAATGTTTACTCTTAAAATATCCAAAGTGGAAAAAGATAGTCATGCTCTGAAGGTCTTCTGGAAGATTTGGAAATGTCTGCTATGTTTTCACATAGTTTTGTAATGTTTGTAATAGTTTTGATGCAAAGGTTCTGAATTTTTAACAGAATGTAAACTCTCCTTAACGTTAACTGGTCATCAGTTAAAGGTGTCTGTTTAAACCGTCTGCCTTGCATTGCTTCCCTTTGCTGAATTTTTCTTTTGAACTCAATTTGATTTGTCCTTTCTTCCAGACAGGGATTGGATAGTTATCTAGTTTGAAATAAGGGTGTCTAGGAATAAAGGCATCCTTCTGGAAAATGCATTTCTGGACACTTGTATATTTCTTGATCTTCTAGCTGTCTTAACCAGAGACATGGAAATGCGCCCATGTTAAAAGTTGTTGATTCTCTTCTTTCCAGGTCTGCTCTTCTTGTTGTGTACATCCTGGTTATGAGAGGTTTCTTGTGACTTCTAAGCTTGACTGTTGACCTCATGTGAACAAAACAAAAGCAAGCTGATTTTGGTAAACAAAATGCCACGGAGAAGGAAAACTGGTGTAAGTCCCTCTCGGAAGAATGGAACTGCTGTTGCTGTATTTCAAGGGGACCCAAGCCTCCCAGTGTCACAAGCAGCATACAGTGTCAATAAGGAAGAGCTCTTCAACAGCATGTCAGAAATGTTTTCTGACTTGGATCCTAGTGTGGTTTATATGGTTCTGTCTGAATGTGATTTTAAAGGTAAATAAAATACAGTTGGCGTTACAGTTTTGTTCTGTGTGCAGACAGTTCTTAACTAGGGCAACACCAAAAAAGTTGGTGTGGGTGTTGCAAGTGTATTTGTGAGTCTAGTTTTTAACGAGTAGGTGAGTCATAATATTTTGAAATTTTATAGCTCTTTGCATGCACGATTCTCCACTTTTGACAGTGTTTCTCTGAGACTGGTAATCTGCAGTAGCAGTATGCTTTAAAAAGTGGAGGTACAGTTTAAGCAGCAACATCTGAGTTGTTTAGGCAGGGAATAATTATTGCTTGGAGCATATTAATCAAGCAGTGCTCATATGGTCAGATGCAATTAGCTGAGATTTTTTTCTAAGAATATTTGCAAAGAAGGTAGAGGTTGGCATTCTTCATATGTGTGAAATTTAGCCATTAAAAGGGCTGCTTTTATTGCTGTTTTTGTTACCTGAATTGTACAGCATTTATAACTTAATAGGTCTCTCATATTTGTTGCTATGATTGTTTTTCCTTTGAAAAGAAGAACTGATACAGTTATT
Organism: Heteronetta atricapilla; assembly: GCA_011075105.1. Taxonomy (NCBI): domain Eukaryota; kingdom Metazoa; phylum Chordata; class Aves; order Anseriformes; family Anatidae; genus Heteronetta; species Heteronetta atricapilla. The sequence continues at coordinate 72,110,416 of CM021734.1, read as the reverse complement.
GGTTCATGCTTTCGTGTAGTAACATTTACACGCTTAGTTTCATTATGACATTGTCCTATTAGCAACAGTTTAAAAATTGAAAGAATAGTTAATTTGCTCTCATATAGTAGAGAAGATGGAAGGACAAGGAAGATTTTATATAACACGTACCTCTGTGTGCAGAGAGGGTTGCACTTGAACAGGCATGTTGCTACATTGTACTTCACAAAAATAGAAGCTTAGTTTTAATTTTATGCTACTTGTGCCAGGTTTTCATTTTTGTTAACGTTAATCAGAAGTAACCTACGCTCCATTTAGTGGCTTTCCAAAGATCTAATGTGGATGCTGGACTTTTCATGCTATTAATTGTGACATTTTCAATTGGGTCTATCCATAATGAAAACAATTTTTATACTTGTATCTCTTTAGTTCCCGGTAGTGCCTTTCAGTTCATTTCACACTATTTCACTTGTACCATGTAGGTTAGAAGTAAGTATCCGTTCAAACATCCAGCTCTGACTTACTTGCTTTTTTTCCAGTTAAACATAGTCATTTTTAGACACTGTTTCCTTAGTCATTTTAATGCTTACTCTGTTATTATTTTGCAATATGTCTATTTTCAGTTCTGTCTTTTACCTCTGAATAGATACAGGTCAAGAGGGTTGCAAAAGGTATGGTAATAGATGAATTGGTGAACTTTCTGTTGATTGTCTCTTTAGTTATCGTAAATACTTCTCGAAGTAAAAAATTACATTCGCATCGGCTTGTGTTGCTTCAGTTGACCACGCTTTATTTTCTTTACTTTATTCAACAGTAGAAAATGCTATGGATTATCTGCTAGAGCTGTCTACTCACGCGGAAGGAGCAGTATCTTCAAAAATCTCAGGTTTTGATTCAGTAGTATCATCACTAGCTCTTGTTAATCAGCAAAAATCTGTTGCAAATCAAAGAATGGGGAAAAGTACTGCAGAACACGGTAATTCTGAAGAAGAAAAAGAAAAGGTCTTATCACCTGATTTGCAGCTGACTGAAGAACTGGATTCCTTAATAGAAAATGCCTTTCAAAGATACAGCTTGAGTGATGAATTGCCTAATTCTGCAAATGACCAAATTGTATGTGAACATGATGGCTTTAATGAATTTCCTCACTGGGAAGAGTCTGATTCAGGTTGCACTGTCCTACATTTTCCACAGCAAATAGGGACAAATGATGAGGTTTTAGAAAACTTCTGCTGTTCTCAGCCACCAGCGAGCCAACTGAGCATCCAGACAAGCTCCCCAGCTGCATCAGACACTTTTGCACAAGTATTAGAAGATTCTGATTTGTCAGAAATGCATGTTCACCATGAGGTAGCTTCAGAAGCCTGTAAACAATCAAGTGGAGAAATGTCATGTGGAAATTCTGATCAGGCACAAGACACCGTTTCAGATCATAAAAGTGAAACTGCTGCTTCTGGTGAGTCCTCCCAAAGACCTCTGGAATTTGGAGTAGCTGTCAATGAAAATCCTAATTCAAAGTGCATGGAACAGGACAAAGAGGTAATGACTGCCTGTAACAGCCACCAGAGCACTTCTCTTCCAGAGGCATCTCTTGAAAGATCCAGTTTCAACACTCCAAAACTTGTAGATTTTCAGCAATCTCAGCAGGGTTATAACTCAAATTTTTCTATGCCGTCATGTCAAACTCATCAACACTGGAACCTCATGGCTCCTGCGTTTTATCCTTCCAGTGGAAACCACAGCTTTGTAACTCCTGTGGCTGCCAGTCCAGGGCAGTGGAGACCTATTTCAGACTATGGGAATTTGGAAGAAGGACTTTTTTTTTCTTCTCCAGTGGTTTCAAATGCCTGGGATAGCAATCCTTCTCTGAAGGTATGGGGAAATCAAGATAGAAACTCAAAATTGAACCTCTCGCAAGCACAGCAACCACCTGTTTGTCACATGATGAGAAAAAAGATGCACCTTATAGGTCAAGTACTTGTTCTTCTCAGAGGTGTTCCAGGATCAGGAAAATCATATTTGGCAAGGTAGAACATCCATATTGTGAGCTTATAAAAGAAGTTGCTTAATTGTCTACAGGATTTAGTGCAGGCAAAGACAATTTTCTGACATCTGTAAATAGTTATGATTAAACCTTAATTGTCCTGCTGTATGTACAGCATCATGAGAAGTAATAATTGGAGAGGGCTGAGTTACTTCCATCTCCTTGATCTCTGGTGAAAATAAAAATAGGAGGGGTAAGTTTTAATGTCCCTCACTGGCCTGAGGTCTGGAATAGGGTTACGCCAGCAGAGTGATGATTTACATCACAGTAATATTTAGCTCTACTGTGTTTGTCTAAGCCCTAATAATTTCAGGTGTTTCCTTCCAGTAACATAGTTGGAAATACAATAGGTAGAAATTTCCCTTCCACTGCTGGAATTCTTTTGAGAAAATTTGTGCAAGTAGTATGTGTTGAGTGTCTCAGGGTGAACCCTTGATTTCTAACTCTCCAAAAGCCTAGATTACACATAGACTCCTTTGGCTGGCATCTGTCATACTTGGTGCAATTAAGACTGCACGTGTATCTGGCAGTGTGAATGTATGTCGCTAGATATAGATGGAAAAAATACCTCTCTGGTTCCTTGAAATGAGACTTGTAGGGAAACTGTCAGCTCTTTTCCCTAGATATACATGGCAGTTGCAAAAGGAGGAAAATTATTATAGTTCATCTTTGCTTGAAGGGTGATTCTTCCCTTACCTGACTTTGCTGCTTATGTTCCAAACAGCCAAGCTGCTTTTGGACAAGAGGCTGAAGACGTGTATGTTAGTAAATAGCAGGGCTATGGAGGAGAAGGGGCAAAACTACTTACTTCTTGATCTTTCACAGGATTTTGCTGGAGGATAATCCAGGTGGAGTCATTCTTAGTACAGATGATTACTTTTATAAACATGGACAATACCATTATGATCCCGATTGCTTAGGGGAAGCACATGACTGGAACAGGAAACGAGGTGAGAAATAAATAAGGGACTAGCTCACTTGTTTACAGTTCAGTGCTTGTGTACTGTTGAAGAAGCTGCCTGTCTTGTAATGCTTGTGTCACAGGATCAGCATTTTTCCCATCTTGTAATTACTTTTGAATGTGTGTGAAAAAAAGAGCACGAGCACAGACTCAGAAATCACCCGTTCACGGTGTGTTTTGCAATTGAGAGCACCAGTTTTGTCAAAAGACTGTTTTGTCCGCAGATTTCATCGTGGTATGTATTTTGGGTTGTATCCCCCTGGAGTGGTGACCCGTGCTATCTCCTGGGAGTATTTTTTCTGAGATTAAGCTGAGCGGTTATTTATCCATATACAATAAATAACGAGAATGTTGATACAAATAGAACACCTACACAGATATTTTCCTGCTCATTGTTATTTTTTTCTCTCGAGCATTAAAATGTTGGCAAATTTAAAACATTTGTAAGAACAAGACAGAAATATTTTTTCTATAATCAGTGAATTTTTTGATAGAGGCTCCCACTAAGCTCTCCATAGGAACAGCTCTTAAAGCTCTTAAAGCTTTTGCTTGCTAAATTTGAATCATGATCACTTTTCTACTGTCGAATTTCTAACCTGTAGAAAAATGGGTTAATAAGAAACATGATTCAATGATAACTTGGATTGTTCGGACTCATTGTAACATAGCTACGGAAACATGGTGCTGTATCTCAAAGCTAGTGATTCTAAACATTTTATTACTATGTATTAAAAATTACAATAATTCTTTTGATTTTTCATATTTTTTTCATATTTTATACAGTTTACAGAGTGGACTATTCTTAAGACTGTTATAAAGCCAAGAATTTTGTATGCAACAAAGAAGTCCACTTTAAGGTGATAATGTAGTTTTTTTTTTAGTTTGATCTATTGATTGATTAGTCATCTTGCCACATTTTACTTCTGCATTTTCATTCCTTGATTATCATGCATTTATTAACTCAAGAGAATAATGTCATATCTCAGTAGCTTTACATATGGGGGGGAATTTCTAAAATAAGAGGGCCTTGGAGCAGGGAGATCGAGTTGTGTGTGGCAAGAGTTCTTTACTCAGTGGTTAATAATTGTGGATTATCTATTAAAAATATTACAGATTTAGTGTAAGTGTCACGTGTCCACTCTATTACCACAAAATTAACTGTCACATTCATTTATACACCTGTCTTTCAGCCAAAGAAGCGTTTGAAATGAGAATCTCTCCTATAATAATAGACAACACAAACATACAAGCATGGGAGATGAAGCCTTATGTTATGTTGGTTAGTATTATAATTTCATTGATACAAAAAGGGATTACTGCCCCTTATGTCAACATGTTTTAAAATGAGATTATGTTTCTCAGTCTAGCTCTTGTACCGCAGGGAAGTCTGGAGTCAAAAGGTGTTATATAGAATGATACTACCCAGTGTTGTATTCTGTGTATGCCTGTGTGTTGAACTGGCCTGGTTTCCAGGTGACAAATCTGAGCATTTTGTACATAGAAGCAAAAGTATATCTTTGTGGGGGAAACTGGATTCTTTTCCTCTTCTATATTATGAGGAAAAATAGAAGCTACTTTTTAAAAATGTATGGTCTACTCACATCATTAATGCAGATTATAAGGGCCATTTACTTGCTGCCTGCTCAAGTTTCCAGGATGTCAGGAAGGCTGTCCACTCTAGCTGTTAGTAGAGCTGAATTGCTTGTTTGGAACTAGCTTGCATCTGGCCAGCTCTGAATGTAAGCATTGAGCTTTTCAGTATAAGAGGCTGTGTAGACACTTGCATACCACACCTGGAAAGAGGAGATGCTCTGTGCTCTTGAGTCTGCTCAGACTCAGAGGAGGTAGAACATTAAAGGGATTATATCAAATAGAGGCTTTTTTTTTTTACTGGGATAGTGGCACAAATTTAATTTAAAAATCTCCATAATATATAATTATATATATAATATATAAAGTTTATAATACTATATAATTAGAATTGAAACAATGAAATAAAATAGGTTATTCCTGATATTTAATTGGTTTTGAAAAATACAAAGAACAGCTTTAAAGAAGCAGCCTATGTATGTTGTGCATTTTTTGTAGATGGATGATGTGTTTTTGTTCCATTTTATATCTGTTTTATTCAGGCTCAGCAGTTCAAATACAAAGTCATGTTCCGCGAACCAGACACTTGGTGGAAGTTTAAACCAAAAGAACTTGAAAAGTAAGAATGTAAAGGAAAATTTCATGTTTGATTGAATACTTCTCATAGTCTGTAAACTATGGCTGTATTTTTTTTTTCCAATAATAAGTAGACTTTAATAATTTTTCATACAATAGTAACCTCTGTTGGATTTTATGTTATATATTTATATATATATGTAATTCTGTCACTTTGTTTTAATTAATACAAAAGGTACTAGCACCAATCCTATGTAACATTTCCATGGTTGCAGTTCTTTTGCATCAAAGAGCAGTGATTGCTCCTTTGGGTTCCTGAAGTTGCAAAAATGATATTAGGTTTGGACTGGTTTTGCACCTGGATGGTCTGTTGTCTTACTTGGAATGTTTTTGCTGCCACATAGTTTAAGACTGTCAGCACCTGATGGCCTCAGAGGGACAAACCCCTGTGTATCGGCTCTTGTGTTTTTCACCTGTTCTTTAGCAGGACCTCTACACGGTCCTGTTACTTAGGGTTTGTCTTGCCTATTTAACTCTGTATCAGTGGATAATAAGGTATCTTAAAAGTATATTGGCTGGATACCAAGTTCAAAAGGTGTGTTCAGTTATTCCAAGTCCAAGAAATGGCTGATGTCCTTCTAGGATAAATACTAAGACCACTGCTATTTAATGTCCTTTTTATGACTTGGATGTTGGGACAGACGCTGCCTCCAGGAGCTTTGCAGATGATACAGAATTGAGCAAGAAAAGCGTCTTCAGCCTTAAGAAGAAACATTTAGGAGGGATTGTATTGCTGCCTTCAGCTACCTGTCGGGAGCTTACAGAGCAGACTAGAAAGATCTCTTCAGAGAATTGTGCAGGGATACGATAAAACATAAACATGTTGGATCTTGTGAAGCTTTGATTACATAAAATTAATAATAATAATAAAAAAAAGTGGTCGGGCACTGAAGGAGGTTGCCCAGAGTTTGCGGACATTCAGTCATTGGGTACATTGAAAACTTGACAGCCTGGCCTAGCTGTAACCTTCTGAGTAGGAGGTTGTGCTACGTGTTCTCCAGAGGTCCCTTTCACTTTAAATTATTTTGTGATTTCATAATATGTGTTGTCATCTGAATTTGCATGCTTAGCTTAAGGTTGGCCCCTTTTCAAGGGAGGTAAGGTAGATTATTTTCTTTCTTAAAATACAACTTAAATGTGAGAAAGCCCAGCAGAAACCAATGACCACCTGTGTCTCGTTGGCTGTGGCACTATCTTGACTTTTTAAGGAGCAGGAACTTCATGATACCAAGCCTACATGAGGCTATGAAGTCCCTCAAAGAACTGAGACGAGCTCAAATGGTTCAGTAACCAAACACCCATAGGTTGTTGGACATCTTTCAATATAAATACCAGTTCCTGGCCCATGCAGACTTCATTTTCAGAAAGCAGGAGCAAATGGGAGTCATTTTGGAATAAACTGTGGTTAGGTAGGAGGAAGGAAAGTCCTGCTTTCTTTTACTAAAGATCAGTTGGTATTTTCTCCTGTACCTTCAATTCCAGTTTTGCCATCCTTGGCAGGTTTCACTCGTTCTAGGTATAATTGCTACATTGGTGTTTAACAGAGCCACTGGAAATTCTGGACACCCAAAAAGTGTCTATAATAATATGCAAGTAAGCTTTCCTCAAGATTCAAGGAGTTGTTACCTTACAAAAGCCAGAGAAGGAAGACTGGCTTCTGAAATCTTCCTTACCCACTTTGACTTCCTCCTTCACTGTCTGGATCTGATGTGGTGTGCTTTTGATGCTTATTTGAAGACAACACATTATTGGTGCAGTTTTAGATTTTAGTACTAAACAAAACATCTTGCAGAGCAGGGCAACCACGTGGGGTGAAGTCAAATGGAGCAGTAATTTGTCTGAGACTCCCTGTTTTGAATACCTTGGTGCATTGATACGGAATGAATTTCTGTTTCAACTTTTGCTATTTCCCTGTGAGTTCTCTGGTTAGTCTTGCTGTAACCATCAATTATGCTCTTCTCTTAGTCTATTGTAATATGTAAATCTGAATATAAATATTTTTTTAATTCATAGGCGGAATATTCATGGTGTATCTAAAGAAAAGATCAAGAGAATGTTGGAGCGGTATGAACGTTGCCTTAGTATTAGATCAATCTTGGATTCTTCAGTCCCAGACAAATCAGAATTTGCTGCCTGGAGTGAAGATCCTCCTTCTCAGGAGGAAAGTAATAGGTTAGATTATTTTACTAGTTTTGTAGTTTCAAAATAAATAAATGAATAAAAGGCTAAAGAATCAAACTTTATAATAGTGGAACCTGGGTAGTGCTGTTGAACACTGAACACATTTCAAAAATTAGTTAAATAATAACAAAGAAATACACTACAAAGTTTTCTTAGTTTTTAGGAATTACAAGACTTCTAGAAATGAGCAGTCAAGGGAAATAACCTTAAAAATGTGCTGTTGTATGTAAAACACTTGAAGTCTATAAAATGCTTTTCAGAAAAATGTAGTCCCAAATACGAGCAAATTACTGAGTCTTTGTGTTGGTATCAGACAACATTCGTGTAATAGGAACGAGTTACCTACTTGCTCTTGAATATGCATAATGTAGAACAAACTAGATTTCTGTTCGGTGCACACAGCCAACGTAGATAATTTTGTAGTGGTTATTTTGAATAAAGCTCTATATACATCAATAAAATCTGATTTCCTGTGCATTGTTATGTAGGTTGTTTTTTCCATGCTTAATAGATTTGAAATTAAGTAGGGACTGATAATGAATGGAATGTAGTTGATTGTGAAAAGCAGTGTGATGTGAATGGCAGGTCCCTTCCTAGTTCATTTCTGGACTCTTTTGTTGAGCATCTAGCAATCAGGAGATAGAAGCAGTCATTAAACAGAAAAAGTTACCATTTTTGTGGCTATGAAGGAGGAAATCTGTGGCAACAGTGTTCCAGTACATAAGTGAATGATGGGAATTGGGAAAGTATTCTTAGCACCTTGCTGAACTAAAATAGGGTTACTTACCAAAGAAAGTTCTGCTTTGCTTAGCTCATTGTTTTTATAACAGTGTTGAGGTTTGTGTTGTCATCTTAAATTTGTTTTCCTCTCACTAAGGTTTTTCAGCTGGATGATTATAGTATGTCCTGAAAGCTGGCTTATGATCTGTAATTTTTACAATATTAAATAACCAAGACAAAATTAAAAATGTGGACAAGAACAGGTGCTTAAAGAATGTCTGAGGTGGGTTTATCTTTCATTCCATTTTGTCTTTCAGAGAGAGAGAGGCGCATTCTGGTATAAAGGAAGAAAAACCATTTGCTTCTGATCCGGTGCCTCTTGAATCAGCTGAAGATGATAAACATGTTTCTGGTTCTTCTCTAACTTTGGAAAGTAACTGTACTCCTGAACATTTTCAGAAAGAGGAAAAAGAAATGGAAGATAACTCAGTGGAACCCAATACTGAGAACAGCACTGTTCAAGATGACTTGGATGTTGATTTGTCAGGTTGTGTAGAAAAAGAACTGCCCTTGGAGAAAAAAGAAGAAAAGGGAGAAGGAATGGAAAGAATTACTGAAACAGAAGTGGGTGAGGTTGAGGTGACCACAACTGAAGAGGCCTTACACTTACATGTAGGAGGAGCTGAGGAACACAATGATAACATTCTCAAAGTTCAGGCTGAAAATGAACAATGCAGTGAAAAATGTATGGAACTAGAACCAACACAGAGCAGTAACATAGTGGAACCAAGCAGCTCAGCTCTGGACACATCAGGGAAACCAGAGCTACTAAACTTTCTGGGTGACTGGCCTGTACAACAAACAATGGGACAGAGAGTCAAAAGAGCTAGAAGACTAGAGAAGTCTTCTCTAAAGAATGATAGGGAAGGCAAAACTCCCAATCCTGAATTAAGTAAAGAGCAAGCAGGCCAACCTGATACCTGTACTGTTGAAAAAGGACAGGAGGAAGAAAATTCAGCCTCTAGCTGTTTCTCTGTCAGTTCAGATAAAGTTGTACCAGAACTGCAAATGTTAGGACATTGGCCTGTCTCCGGGTCATTAGAACAGAGACAACAGAGACCAAGGAGAATGAGAAAGACAAGTCTAAGTCAGTCTGATGAAGGCAGAAGTACTGAAGGTAATGTCAATAAAAATGCTCTTGAGACTTTAGATGTGCTTCATGGAACACCTGTGAACACTGCAGAACAAGAAGATACAAAAGGGTTGCATTTTCACCAACCTGAAGCAGCAGCTAGTGAAGCAGTTGGTGAGAAGAAAATGCAGCCAAATAAGAGAACAAGGAAACATCACAAATTAGCTCTCACTTTTACAAACAACAATTTGCCCCATCCGAAAGAAGAGGAACAGTTGTCTGTGCGTACTTCAGCAGAAGAGAAACATGATGCGTGCTCATGTAGGCAAATAAGCAGCCATTCACAAACTGAATCACATGATTTTGCTCTCCTGTGGAGATTAGAAAAGAAAATGCTTTTTCCTGAGACTGTCAAAGTATTGCATGGCAGACTAGATGGCTTTAAACCCAAAAACGTGGATAATGTTTCAGATTCTCAGGAAAAAATACCCTACCGAGTTATGTACGATAAAAGCACGTTTGTGGAAGAAAGTGAACTTATCAATATTGATGAGTCTGAAAAGCTAAATATGCTGTGTAAGCTCTTTGAGTCTTTTTCATTTGAAGCTCTGAAAGACCTGTATGAAAGATGTAACAAAGACATAGACTGGGCCACTGGTCTGCTGTTAGACTCTGATGAAAAATTGCACAAAGATGTTGATAGTGAGTGCTTTCAAGTAAGAGAAGCCGAGCCAGTTGTTGCAGACCTTGATTTCAAGGAAAACACAAACTATGATGAGAATCTCAAAAATTGCAAACACACACAAATCATTGGGACTGTTGATATTTCTGAGCCTTCAGAAGTCAAGAACTCATCAATCAGCATTGCAGAAAGTAAGAATACCAAGGTAATTGTGACAGATTCTGATGTGTCTGACTCATTTGCTGCTATCTCATTGAATAATTCAGTGGAACTGAAAAATTCCAGCGATAAAGCTCCTCGAGATGATGCAGACAGCTCCGCAGCAGGTGTCATCGAGCAGTCCATGTCAAGAACGCAGACGATGGAGCCTGTGAGCTCTGTTGAAGAAACAAGAAATAAACTTGCAGTCTCACAACTTGATGCAGGTTTATATGTACCCATGACTTCATCTCATGGCCTTAACACAACTACTAATTTGAAATCCAAATTAAATAACGAAAGTGAAAGTAGTAACCCTTCAGAACGCAATGCAGAGAATGCTGAAGGGACTGCTTTGTTACTGGAAATGGATCGTGCACCTCTGATCGGTCCTAGGAGTGATAAAGAACTGGAGACTGATAAAGAAACACAGGGGAGCACCAGGGAGATTTGCGGTAATGAAGAAAGTGAAACTGCATGCAGGGATGAAGATAAAACCAAGTTACAACGTCCTTCATCAGTATCACCTTCAGCCTTCAGTATAGATAGCCTAGAACTAACATTGCCTCCTGAACTGGCACTCCAGTTGAAAGAAATATTTGGACCTGTTGGCATTGATGCAGGTATGGGTGTATAATTCCCATATTTTTATGGGGAAAAAAAAAAAGGAAAAAAAACAAGTTTTGGTTAAAAAAATCTTTGCTTTGTGCTCGTTTTTTTGGAGAATATATTTGCACAGTTCCTCATGATGCTGTTGCTTACTTCTGTTGATCTAAAAATGGAATCGAAGCAAGCATAGCATAAAATACAAATGCAGTAGTGCTACTTTCTGACTCTGTCTTCTTTTTTTTTTTAAAAAAAAAGCACATCTTTTAAAAGCAGAAAAAATATATATATTGGCTTATTTGCCCTCTGAGCCACAGGCCTTTGAGCCTATATCCAAACTGGAGGGTTATCAAGACGGTGAGGAAGATGCAAATGATGACTGGTTAAGAAAAAAGAAAGAGGAGAAAAAAGATTTTAGGCATCAGTTAAACTGGGGAAGAAGATGAATGGTTTAGAGAGAAAATAAAGTAAGGCTATGCTTAAAGATGCAAACAAAATGAAAAACAAACAATGGTTAAGAAAGCCCTAAGCAGTCTGAACATACATCAAAATACAAGAGTTAAAGACTGACAGAAAGGAGAAAGAAGGAAAACATGAGGAGTATAATTTATTTTCTCTCCCTTTTTTCTGTTCTCTGAAAGATTACTTGATGTGAAACCTTTCATACCTGATCTGTTGGTGGGTTTGGCTGCTCTCCTGCATTCCATGCCCACCCCCTCCAAAAAAGAAAAATTATTATTATTATTTTTTTTATCTCAGAAAGGTGTTTCATTTTGTCTTATGTCTGCCCTGGATTTTTATTTGACATACGTGTACTTCTTGACCTTTTATTTGTTTTAAGGGTGGGAAATGTAACGTTCGAAGGACGTTTTAGGGGAAATAAATATCCTGATGATAACCATGATAATTTCTGTTGTTTCCTTTAGAGTTAGAGGTGATACTTGTGGTTCAGCTTCTCTAAGTTTGCGTGTTTGAAAGGAGGAATGTGCATACTATTGCACAGTGGCTAGTAATGCTGTATTACTTGAAAGCAATTGCATGTGGATTGCAATTAAATAGGGGAAGTCATGTTTTCACAAGTGACACTGGGGTTGTAAGTTAACAGTGGCTGTGGAAGAGAAGGTACTGTTTGAAAAACAGAAGAAGAAAGAAGAATGTAGTTATTCCTGTAGATGTTCAGGTTATCACATTTCAGCAAGATACATTTAATATTAACTTGTTTTTCTTACTCTTCTGAATTTTTGAGTAATAGATAATGAATTATTTTTTGGCTTTTTTTTTTTTTAAACTTGGCAGTTACTGAAGATTTTTTTTAGGCATTACAGTTTGCACAAAATCTCTAGAATTCAGCTTAGTACTAGGCTATTTTACTTTGGTTGCTTGGATAAGCTTTTATAGAATACTGTAATGAGTGTATTTTCTTTCTTTTGCAAGGATCACTGACTGTTGAGGATTGTGTGGTTCATATTGATCTGAATTTGGCAAAAGTGATTCATGAAAAATGGAAAGAATCTATTCTGGTAAGTAGATGTCTTATGGTATGATGATGTGCTATGTCAGTCCATTTGGCTCTATGTCTCAGTCTGAAGGCATTTGCAAGATGTAAATATCTTTGTGAGAGCAATGATAAAATACAGTCATGTTTTGTGAAATATGTGGAGTATATCAGTATGCCATGATCATCAGAGCTGTTGAAAGATAGTTAAAGGGATGAAGAAACTGCATGTTACCATTATGTCATCATGAAAATAAGAATTCTTGAAGACGAAGGGTCATAGTGTGAAATTTCATTACAAAATTGATCAAAAATTCCACTGGAATAAAATTATTACTGGCCTTTTGACATTTAGCAGGAATTCTTGTATGAATTATTGTGTATGCAAAATATCTCCATGCACGTTAATTGAGAAGAGATCTCTAACCTTGATTCTGCTATATCTGTATGAAAGTTGAACTGCTTTTTGGCAAAATTTTTGTTTGGTTCATTTCATTAAAGTTACAAGATCGTAGCAGTAGGGTGTGTTCCTCCCATTGGTGTGTTTGGAAATACAATTCTATCTTTTAAAATTAACTCATAAAATAATTGTCTTAAATATATTTATTTTGAAAATCTAGTATTTGAGAAATATTGTGAAACATTATTTTGAAGCCAGGTAGGCTTATCTACAAGCTAATACTTAAAAAGTTTTATTGTGAAATGTTACGTTTATAGTTTATTAATGTTCATGTTTTTCCTGTTTTTATTTAGAAGCGTCGGAGGAGAGATGAATCAGGTAAGTTGTCTACAGAAGGTATGCCATTTATTTCTTTTCATTGTAAAAAATACTTAATTCCTATTGGTAAAGTATTTAATTCTTTCAAACTTCAGTAAGGCTGCAAATACTCTGGCTAGTGAAGGGTGGATTCATTTATTAAGCTAAGCTTTTTCTGTATTGGTCTTTGTACCATTTACTGTTCTTTTGCAGAGTTATAGGGGAGAAAAAAAAAAAGTTAATTATAAGCAATACTACTGATCCCAGGGAGATAAAACAAAAAAAAAAACCATACTGTTTTGTGTACTTGAGAGAACTTACAGAGAAGCTCTGGCTGGAGTAAGACAGCTGTTTGATAGGATTTTTGTAATCTATGGGAAGAAAAGATGCAGCTAGAGAATTCCTAGCAGAGGAAGATGAAAGAAAGGTCAGGCATACGACACGCACACATTGCTGCCCTTTATAGATGATTTGGTTGGTTAGTGCAGGAAGATGTATATCCTTGTTCAAAAAGTGTTAAAGTCCCTGGTGATCTAGTTTCTAGTCACTCAGCTACCTGTGAAGAAGCGTTCCTCTACAGCATAATCCCACTTCACTTGCATGGGGCCTGGGTGGAGACTTGGATTTTGATTTAGGTGCAAAATCCCCCCATGAATGGCCAAACAGTGCTGCTAGCATTAATTCCTAGAAATGTGACATCAGATTGTTAAGCATCTGTCAAGTTATAGAGGGAAGGCAGGTGAACATGTAAATACATGTTGATAATTGTCTTGTAAAAGCATGTGTTTATGTATGTGCAGGGTAGTTTACAGCTTGGAAATTCTTGGCCTTTGAAAATTTGATGAATCTGGGAAATCTACTGATTTTGCTTTTGTTTTAGAAAGTAGGTGAAGATGATCAGACAGTCTTTGCAAAATAGAGGTGAGGAAGGTTGCTTTCTGTTTTACCAGTAGTACTGAAACATAGTTTTAACAAAGACCAAAATGCCTAGGGTGAAAAACTTCGTAATTATTTCAGCTTTGCTTGTATAAATAAGATAATAGTTGTCACCTGATTTTTATTGCTTTTGAAGGTCCTACACTGATTCAGCAAATAGATATGAATGACTCAGAAATGCTGTTATCTCAAAATGTGGACAATAAAATGCAGAAGAAAAAAATGAACTGGCTTTCAAGCTCATCTAACGACATACAGACTAAAAAAGCAACAACATCAGAAATTTTTCCTTTCATGGATCACTGGAATGCTCAAACTCAGAAAGTTTCTCTCAGGCAAATAATATCTGAAGAAATAGCCATGCAGGAGAAGCAGGACCTGGTATGGATATCACCATTTTCATGCAGTATAAATTCCTTACTGTTAATGAAACAGTATCTTACTTGGTGACTCATCTTTGTGCTGCTGATTACAGCCTAAATTCGAGAGATAAATGCATGCCAGTTAGTGTTACTGATTACTGTGATACATGCATTTGCTTGTGGTAGATTTTTACTTATTTATTTTTTTCACATCTCATTTTAAAATTAATATTTTGATTGTTTCACAAACAGATCATGGTGCTTTTCACTCTACAGGTTAGCATTTGCATTTGTTTGAATTGTTTTTTATCTCTCACTTAAAAAGAGATGATTTCCTTCACTTTTAATGGAAGCAATATCAAAAAAATCCCACGTTATTAATTAGCTTCTTGCCTTGTTTATTTTGGAAATGGATTGAATTTGTTTTAATATTTTTTCCCAAGAAGAACCCACAACATTCCTAACATATGAGACATTAAAAGAATTATTTGAGAATCTCAAAAGGATTTTCTATACTGACTTGTCAGAAAATAGGAATATTTTAGAGATTTATTTTTTTTTATTTACTGCACAATTCCCATACAGTCTGGTTGGTTGTATGCATAATACTGCCCTCTACTGTGAGGCAATTGTTCAGAACAGGCATTTTTCTTTGTAATTGTCTCTGATAAGTATCTATTTCTAAAGCTTTGCTTCTACTGCTAAAGAAAGCTAGATGTTATTAGCTAGATCTTATTAGTTTGAAAGAATGGCTTGTGGATTCTTTCCTTAAACTGCATGTATATGGCTTACTGATAATGGTAATGTATTGTCCACAGATTTGGATTCTTGGAGCTTGGCTTTGTTCTGATAATTTTTTCCCTTTTTTTGTAGTCTGAGTATTGGAATGATCAGTCTGGTTTATTCTAGGGTATAATTATTTGTTCTTTTCCACGTAACTTCACAAATGTGAACAGTTCTTACAGTATAGCTTCAGATAATAACCTACACCAAGACAAAATTGCTTCACCTACTTTATAATAAAACATTGCTTCAATCCTAAGCCCTCAGTATCACTTTCCACAGATAACTGAGTAGAGAGGTGGACTTCATACAAGCTTAGCATTGGACTGGATAGACCAGCAGCAGAATGCATTGGTAAACTGAAATTCCTCCTAAACATCCTCCTTTAAAGTCTCTTCAAATGACTCCAAAGAACTGCAGCAGTGTGTAATACAGCTCACCTGTCTTTGCTTTCTTATCTTCAGATCAATGTGGCAGGCTGATACTGAAGTGTTGGCATTGCTATGGGAGCATAACTACTGAGTGGATATTTTTTTGGAATCCTAACAAATAGCAGTATAATTGGATTGGCTCCATTGTTAATATATTTTGTTCTAATCATGAGCTTGCAATATTATTTCTTTGTCTTCTGGGTAGAAACGTGTTCCTTCTATGGCTAGAAAAGACTGTGCTGCTAAACTGAAGGAGAAGCAACTTTTTGAGATGTTTCCAACTATTAATCAAAATTTCTTAATGGATGTCTTCAAGGACAACAAGTAAGTTCTTTATAAAACTGGTACTCAGTAATGCACAGTTATTGTCTTAACTATCAACAATTAAGTTATAGCTAATTAATGGCTTTTTCCAAACTAGCACTTTGCTTTTTCTAGGTTTAAATAAAGGCAAAAGTAACTGGTCTTAAAAGAAAAAAGGGTATGAAAACTGTATGTGTACACCTGATTCTTGCGTTGGGGAATAGGCAGCTTCACTTACCAGAAGGACTTTTCTGGCTATTGACATCGGACTGCCAGTGGAACCGTGTAGTTGCTCTAGAGTCAAGGTGTAAACAAAGTAGGAGAAATTAGTAGAGGATTTAACAGTAGATGTACAGAAGATATTGTCCAGCCTAAAAAGAAAACTACCACCTGATGTTAACTGCTAGTAGTCTCATGGTTACTATAGCAGCTCTGAAGGAAGGAGCCATCTCTTTATCTCTTCCTGCTTGTATTCTGTTTCTCTGTTCTGCATTATATTTCTGAGGTGTGTGACTACCTTCTTAAATCTAAGTTCCTGTGAATTAAACTTCTTTTCAGGAGAAACTTCCCTTTTTCCCTTTTTCATCCTTGGCCAGTTGAATGTGTGTCTCGACATACAGGTTCGCATGCCTATTTGTCAGGTTTTTTTTGCTTGTCCAGATTGTTATTAAAACCTTTCCTTGTGGAATGTTTAAAGCAAGTTGTTTATCAACCTCTACACCTCTTTCACTATTTTTCATATTCTAAATTCCTTTCATAGTGTTGCCTTTCCCAAAATCTGTCTTTACTTCTGATCAATCTTTCTCGTCTGCTTACGGAGCAGCAAGAAGAATAAAGAAGAAGAAAAGGGCATACTGGAAATCTGGTGGCAACTGATCTCCTATTCTTACTGTCTTAAATTTAGCACAGAGATTTTCATGCATAACAGTTCCAGAGAACTGAGATGGTCTTAAACTAGATTTTACTATCTAACCCCATCCAGAGGAGATTTAAGATAAAGTAACTTATACAGCCTAGAAGACAGTGTTTCCTTCTAAACTGATGTCAGTGTTTTATTAAGATATGATGCAATTTACTGCAGTATTTCATAGTCCTTTCAGCATTCAAGTGCCCCTTAATGACATCTCAGTTGACTAAGACTGCTTGTGCATTGATGGCAGTAATGCAGTACAGGGAGTTGACAAGCCTTTTTGTAAGATGGAAAATTCTATATTCTAGTGCTTTATTTTCACAGGCATTTATTTCTGTAACTCCATGAAGGTCTGTAGCATGTATTTTAGTAAATGTAGCAGCTATTAATATATTTGAAGAGTCACAAATTTTACCTATTCTACTTTACAGCTATTCTTTAGAACAGACTGAACAGTTTCTGAACTGTGTTCTGGAAGCAGATCCTGTAAAAACAGTTATAGCTCAAGAAAGCGCTCAGCAAAATGAAAATGTTCCTTCCTACAGTGTTGCAAAGAACCGTGAGAAGAAGGTACTGTGTTTTTTAAATAGTAATTACAAATAAATCCAAAGCCATGTCAGTGAAAACACCCTACAGTACATACTTAGATTCAACATTGCAAATTCCTACAGGCAAAAAAAGCTAAGGAAGAGGATGATGTTTTGAGTGAAATATTTCAAGAATATGAGTATCCACAATATGATGATTTAAGAGCAGAAGCTTTTCATCACCAACAAAAGAGACAGGAATGCTTGAAAAAGGCTGGGGAGGCCTATCACATGGGAATGAAGTCTGTGGCAGCATTTTATGCACATCAGGTAAACTTAAATGTTGTGCTTTCTTTCTGAATTTAGAGAGACAAATACTAAATTGGAAGTGATAAAATTGTGTCTACTGCAGTTGATAAACTTGATCAGTTACTGTTGCCTAAATGTTATTTTGAGAATCGTCTTAAAATTAAACTCACTTCCATTAGTAATGATGCTGACACAGGAAGCTAATGTAGCGAAATTCAGAGTGAAATCTCATGAAAGATGATATTTAAGTGCTTAGTCAGATACGCTCATTTTCTTCTAGATTGTACTCTCACATCTGCACGCTTGTAAGCACCAAGAGTTGTGTCGATGTGGTCTGAATTCACTCATGCATTACATGGAGTGCAGTGAACAGCAGCTATGGAATCCTTTAAATGTCCTTTGGGTTCCTCTGAACTGGTGAGGAACTGTTTCTAGACACATCTTCTGTACTTTTTAGGAATCAGGTATTAAGATATGATCTTTTGCCTCAGAATTATACTTATTTAATCCTCCTTAAATGTTGGACAGGAGTGCTGTTTGCTGTCTTTGTGTCCTCGTTTTGGATATCTTTATGGCTACAGTCTGTCTTCCTGTTAGTATGAGGTGGTGTGGTACGCCATGCTTTTTGCCATCTGTTTTTGGAGTTCAGATCTGCAGATCAGTCTTGTGTGCTGTGGCCTTGGAGCACAAGCTATCTGGTCTTGTTCCAAGCACAGTTCTTGGTATATACTAGTTTGATTCCTGTTCATAAAATCATAGAATGACTCAGGTTGGAAGGGACCTTAAAGATTATCTAACTTCAGTCCCCCTGCATCATTGCTGTTGATCATGTTCTTTGTTATGAGTACAGAACAATTCTCTGTCCTTTCCTGTACATATTTTTGTGTCTTCACACAAGATACTTTCATTCACGCATAATTCAGACCATTCTTAAAAGTTATAAATCTCTAATTCTTTTCAAAGGCTGTAGCTTTCCTCTGATCTAATGGCATATAAAAGAAAAATTTGGCAAGAGTTTCCAGTAGAGAATCACTTAATTCTAATCTATGAATTGCATTAGGAGAGAATAAAAATGAAACAGTGAGTTGCTTCAATTTGCTTGTTATCTTATAAAAGCTTTCATATGGTTGGTATAAATGTTTGGATTGTTACTGTATATGTAGGAAATACTACTGAATACTTGTGTCTTTATAATGAGCTCTTTATATGCTCGGTCTGTATGTTCTTGAAGTTTGGGGAGGTTCTGAACAAAGCTCTGCATGATTTTAAATAAAAATGTAATTTCAAGTCCTTCCTTGCTTTTGTTCATAGACTTAATGACAAGTACAGTCTGGAAATTTATAATGTATTTTCTTTTAGGTAATAAAAAGGCAAACTAAAGTACCTTTATTCATGAAAAAGTACTTTATACTTGGTGGCCTTGGCCTGTCCTGGGAATCCTCTGCAAGTGAGAGTTAAGGGGCTGGTGTCTCTGTCTGACACCAATGTACTTCAGATGATTCATTTTAAGAAAGTGTAAGGCAGTCTGTCACTTCTGTTCTCTTGAGCCCTTGTCAGTCCAGTACCCGGACTTAAGACTTGCATTTCCTTTCAAACCGTGCTTACAGATCTTCAAAGACATAATTTGTTGCTTCAGTCTCTCAGATTTGATCACTGCAAGGTTTGTGGGAAATAGTTTGTGTTTGTTCACTGTGTGATGTGAAGAACTGTGTACTGCTCCTTGCCCCTAATTCCAATAGGGACTATGCTGACATTGTTAGTCATAAAAGGTGCCAAAATTATGGGGAGAGATAATAGGCGACTATCCAAAAAAAAAGTGCTTAAGTGCTTGTTCTTCTTGGCTAGACTGACTTTCTGATTTTTAGGGAATGTGTTCAGAAGAACTAACCTCAAGTATAATTATTATTTTTTTTTTTTACCGAAAGGGTTGTTAGACATTGGAACGGGGTGCCCAGGGAAGTGGTGGAGTCACCATCCCTGGAGGTCTTTAAAAGACGTTTAGATGTAGACCTTAGGGATATGGTTTAGTGGGGACTGTTAGTGTTAGGTCAGAGGTTGGACTCGATGATCTTGAGGTCTCTTCCAACCTAGTAATTCTGTGATTCTGTTACCGAAATTCTGTGATTCTGTGATAATACTCAGCAGGTTTTTCCTGGGCAATTATGCAGTTTCTTTGATATTGTTTCATTGAAGTTTTAGTGAAATATTTTCAGACACGAAAATGCCATTGTTAGGATAATAAATCTGAAAATCATCACAAAGTGTAGCTTTTACCTTATGTAATGATGTTATGTTCTCCTGCCTTTTTCTATTTTTTTTCTCTTTCTCGTGAAGATTTAGTTTATAGTTTCTTCTTGGTGCCTGCTTTGAGTAGTTCTTAACAAACAAATTTCATGAAATCCCCTTGTGCGTAGGTCTCACTGAGCCTCTTCCAGAAACTGTGTTGTGATTATAAATTTTACTGCTTCAAACTGTGAGCTAACAGCACCCTGCCAGTAGTGTCATTTTGAACCCAACAACCAGCGTGAAGCCTAGCTTATGTCTCAGTGTAATAGTTGATGTGCTTTTGAATAAAGGGTCGCCTTCACGAGCAGAAGATGAAAGAAGCCAACCATGCTGCCGCTGCGCAGATCTTTGAGAAAGTAAATGCCTCCTTGCTGCCTCTGAACGTGTTGGATCTGCATGGTCTCCATGTGGATGAAGCTGTGAATCAGTTGTCCAGAGTGCTGCAAGAAAAATGTGAAGGTAGGAATAAGCTAATAATTCTTGTCCCCTGAAAGTTAGTCTCCTCATTCTCTGCTAAGAAATCACTGTGTATGGCAGTATCCGAGGGTCTGAGTGTAGTCTAGCACTGTGTGAAAACAGCTGGCTTCTGTGTTGTTTTATTTTCAAAGTTGCCCCATGGAAATTGTTTTCCTTGACAAGGCAATGATTCTTTTGCTCAAAGCTGCTAACCTCCACCCCCAGTACTTTGCTGCTTCTTTGTGAATCTTACTGTTGCTTCTGTTTTATCCTCTCTATTTTTTTGAACACCTGATCTGTCCTTCATGGGATTTTTACAGAGGTGGTAATGCAAACATTTGTGTCGTCTTCACATTGCTTTGTCGGAACTATTTTGCTTTTTTTAATCTTTAAAGACAAACCAGTATGTTGTAATATTAACCACAATGATTAGATTGTCTTCAAGTTTTACAAGAAATTGTGTGGTTTAAGCTGTCTTTCAGTAACTGTCGTATACATTTGCCAGTAGGATCTCTTGAGATCAGAATACTGCTGCTTCCATAAATGACATTTTGTGCACTTTTGCTTGAGGGCTTGTTTTTTCTCCCAGCGGAGTGCTCCAGTGATTCATGAGTGTTCTTGCTGTTAAAAGATACATTTTCTGCGTTATTAGTTTACCCTATAAATCTAAGCACACTGGGAATGCTTTTGTAAGAAATATTTCTTATGCAAGGTACCACTGCACAAAACTTGCATTTTAATATACAACAGCTACTCCACATAGTAGAAACAAAAACATTCAGTAAGGCTTAGATAGCCCTCCTTTTTCCCCTTCGTATAGGTCAAAGCTAATTAAATTTTGTTATCTCGTTCTACTCCTGAAATTACATTTGTATACTTTAAGCTGTAATCTAATGCTTTTTTAGAATTTCGTGAAGCTACACTTACAGGTTTGGAATGATGGGAGGGGCTCATTGTTCAGTCCTAGTTCTTGAAGAGAATTCATCTTCATCTCCATGCATGGGAAACAGATCAATCAATATAGGCACTTAGCACTGGCAGAATTAAGAGTAAACTAGCACAAAAAGGTTGAGAGAGAAAGAGAGTAGGTTAGGAAAGATGTCAATGTGAAGTGATAATCTTGAACTGATAAATCTTGGCTTGTGAGAATCCAACTTCACTTATATTTTTTCCTCTTTTTTCTTAATCAATTTAGGCTGATGCGATCTCTAGGCTAAGAGCAATTTTGTTTCGTATCATGGCTAGATAAACTAATAAAGCCCATGATGTGCTGATCTACTGATTTGTGTGCTCCAACACAGCAGAAATTACTGTCCAAATAAGTGTGACTTAAATGTCAAAAACTCTGTGGTTTTATATTTTCCTTCTTCTTCCTTTCTTTATCCATTAAAATCTTATTTGTTTATATGCATTATTGTCACTTAAAAATTAGTGTATGATGTCTGTCTTTTTTTAATTTTGCAATTTAACGATATTCTGATGGGGTGTAAGTTCCAAGTAAGGAACAGATGATAGAAGCAGTAAAGCTGCTATGAAATTAGAAGGGTTTTCTGATGATCGCATCATGCATATTGCAAGCAACCTAGATTTAAAAAGCTTGACTGTATGTTTCTTTCAGAGAATCTTTCAGAGAAAGGCAAATATGACTTTTTATATAAAAGGTGCATAGCTACCATGGGAAAGCAAAGTTCTAGATCACTGGTGAAAGTTTTCAGAAAAATGGATGTAAAGGTTATGTTGAATGCCAAGCCTCAGCAGAAGGAGAATTTTAACCGTTACAATCCCTGCTATTACAGAGTACCAACAGACAGGTGGTAAACCTTATCTCTGCGTTATCACGGGAAGAGGAAGCCATAGTCAGGGAGGAGTTGCTCGCATCAAACCAGCAGCTATCAGATACCTCACAAGCCACAACTTCAGGTGAGTTTAGATTTTTGTTAGTGATTCATTTTTTCTTATCCCACATTTAACTAACTGAAATTGAAGTCTGTTTTAGAGTACTGCTAAACTACTAAACAGATCAACGCTGGTCTGCTGTTTCATAAGACCAGTGCCAATTGCATGACACAACCATCCAATAAGGGATACCTATTAAATTTTAGATCCTTTCCTCTGAGGTAGATGAAAACACTATGAATTAAAGTTATCTAAACATAACTTAATTATCTTTTTTCCATTCAAGGTTGCTAGCTTTAATGTGAAGAGTTGTTAACCATGCTTTTTATTGGTCTCCAATATATGCTTCAGCTCTCAGCTTCTTATGTGGGACAGCAGTTTAGCGAGTCTGGGTTGGTGTCATTGTGTTTGCTGCCTTTTCTTTACAGGAGTGTATGAAGGTGACTGTGAAGGTGGGACTCAGAGCAAAGACTTTTTTCCATTTCCCTCTCCCTTTCTACAGAAAACAAGGGAGAAAATGTATTTTGAAAGAAGAGGGGATAAAAAGGGAGTAGGGAAAAGAGCAGAATGAATATAACCAAGAATATTGGACGACCTTATTTTTTTTTTTATATATAAAAAACCAAACACTTCCAGTTCCTGCTATTTCCAGCTGTTTACCTCTCCAGACCTTTATAAAATCCTCCTTTGCTGTCACATCCAGAGGACATGATGCTGGTTTCCTGACTCCCACATGCACGTATACTTGACTGAGAACCTTATCGCTTTCCATATGTTTGAGGGCTGAAGGAGATGGCATTGCACGTAGCATTCATCTTGAAGCTTAATCTTTTCTCATTTCACAGGTTCGCAGAAATAAAACCGGGCTGCCTGAAAGTCATGCTGAATTGAAGGGTTGTCAAGAAGAGATGAGGAATACAGAAACTGAGATGTCGGATTACAGCTGACAACTTTTTGAACAACCGCAATAATATTTTGTAATCTGTTTTAAAGGATGGTGTTTTATCTGAAATGGTATCGAGCTACAGCAAGTGGTCTTGTCAGTGTATTTCCAAGAAAACTTTCGTGTCAGATGGATCTTCTTTGTGCAGATTCAAAAAGAAGACATTTACAGGTTTTGGAGTCTTAGAAATGCAGATCAAGAATTCTGATGAGCATTATATGATGTTTTAAAGGGAAGTTAAGGTACAATTTTAAAATACAACTCTTAACATGCCCTGCCTGTGACTCTTACTTCACCTTCATGCATTGAAATTGCAGTGGATTCTGTGCTTTTGAAACGTAGTACCTTGGACTTTTATTTTATGATGCAGAATTTTGTGCTAAACCCCTCAGAAGAGCACGGGGAGGTGGGAACTCAGCAACTACTGATATTTCAAATCGAGTTACCGTTGAATGATAAATACATCCGGATTTCTTCAAGAGTCTGATTTAGTATTTTCAGTGGTCATTTTGTGATGGCTTGACCAGTTCTATTGTCCTTACTCCATTCTAAACTGCTCCTGACACCGATGGAAGTTACATATAAAGGACTGTGCATTAAGACCAGCTGTATGTTAGGTATTTTTTTACAGACTTACTGTGATACACTAAAGGGGAAAATGCAATGCTGTAGTTACATCTCTACTCACACATAGATAATACTGTAATTTTGGAAAAAACACATTCAAAAAAAAACAACTCTTGGATGAAAAGTGTTTCTTCCTTTTACAGCTTTTATAATGGAGCAAAATGAGTACTGCTTCATTTTAGAGGTGTCTAATGGTGATGTCTTCATTCTGTGTGTATGAAATTTGGTAATTTTCTTGTAGTAAATATGTTTATCTGTGAGACATTTCATATGTATTTTTAACATCAAAATGAATGCTAATACTGCAGTAGTAATTGCCTAACTGGAAAGCCTAGAAGTACAAAAGCTACTCTGGTGGTGTTGCATCAGCATTTAAAAATACTCGTGTTTAAAAACAAAGACAAACAACAAGAACAACAACAAATAGAAACACTTGTACTTTGTCAAGCGTTTCCAATAAGCAATTGGATAAGAAAAAAAAAAAAGATTTTTTATTGAAATATTTTTAGAATGCATTACAGCTTACATCTTTGCCTCTTAAAAGGCATAAGAATTCTTTAAACCATTTGATTTTTTTAAAGTAAGACTTTGGTTTTTTTTTCAGAACAGATATAAGTTGTGTGTTAGGAATAATATTAATAGGTTAAGGATTAATAGGAGAATCTTTAATTTTTAAATTACTTCCCTAGAAAATTGTATCCAGGAACTACACGCACATAGAATTTTTATACGAATCCATATGTGTGTGCAAGCTCTGCCATTTGTGAGCACGGGTAGTAGTAAGCAAGGAACTTCTGTGAGAAAAGCTGTGCACAGAAACAGGTTTCATTTCAAAATGTGTCTGTGTAAGTTGCTGACAAACTGAAAGACATGATGTTTCTTGAATATCCATATTTGCTGTAATATATACACAGTGAACACAATGTACAGTAGATCTAAAAGTGAGTTTGTCATGCTTCAACAGACAGTTACCTTTTTATGGTGATTTCAAATGCAAGAATAGCTTAAATAATATTTAATCAAAGAAACTCTTACTGGAATAACAGGTTGTTGTAAGTAATAAGTTTTTATGTTTTTTGTGGGTACTTAATTCATCCAAATTGTTTCCCTTTTTCTCCTTGCTGGGCTACTCTGGCAAGCAGTGTTTGAAATACAAAAGGTACGGCCCCCCACAGCTCTAGCAGGGCTGTTTAAGCTACTGCATGACATCCTGTGTGATCAGGCCCGTGCTGTGTCCTTTGACAGTGCCTAAAATGGACTGAGATGTCATTTAGGCATTGGGTCTTGAGACAGCAGGTCAGCTTCTATCAGCTGTCCAGGGCTGCAGACCTTTGAATTGCTTAAACGGAGCTTGGATCATTCTTTCAAAGAAACTTCCTCCTGCTTCTGAGCAGATTGTCCTTAGTGCTGCTTTTTATAATGATTGGAGGTGCAGCTCTTTGAGGCATAGACCCTGTTGGTTGGCTTGGGTGCAGAGTTGCCCAGCAAAGGTCCTACGTATGGCCAGAAGTGTCACGCCTCGAGCTGCTGGGTGCCGAAGCTCTGCGGTGATGAGCTTGTACAGGGGGAAGTGCCCGTGCTTCTGGTTGTTTTGGGAGAGGGCCTGATTTTCTCAGTACATTCCTGACGTGGACAAAAACAGCATAGATTTCAGTTCAAATGATGAGCAGAAGAAGTTGTTGTCTTGCCCATCTGTTCGTCATAGCCTAGCTGACGTGCTTACCCTGGAGGTGAGAAATGCAGCTTTTCACCTTCTTCTGGCTTAGCAGGGGGATGGTGACTGCACTCGGCTCTCACTTCCCCACAAAGTGCCACAAGCAGTGTGGTCGGGGTATTCTTGAAGTGCCGCTTTCTGAGCCTCTGTCAAACCTGCTCCTGCAAGCTAAAAATTCAAGATCAAGGGGGTGAAAGAGATTAAACTGTAGGAGTGCATAAACAGTCTCATGAGCAGGGCTAGGACTCTTAGAAAGAAGCTGTACCTGCTGCGCTTCAGTGTCCCTCCCTATACTTATTTTCTCTCTTTATTCCTATTTGGTTAAATGCATAAATATGTTCAAGGCAAAACCTTAGCTCCACCCCTACTGGAGAGTTTTCTCCCGTCCATCAGAGTCAGCAGAGAAGTGCATAGCTCAGGAGCAATTTGGAGTCCTTCTTCCTCTCCCTCTGTCCATTGTCCTTTTGGGTACAGGCATGGGTTCCCCGAGGTACCCTGAATACCTTACCTGGTTATATGTTGGTCATTTGCCTAATTAAAAGTTGTTTGATTGCAGGCTGAACTTTGATGACAGATGATAGTTTAAAATTGTAACACAAGCAGAACCAGTCTTGCTTTTATTGAAGTGGGAGATAAAACCTCCCTCAGCTTCAGTGACTCGGGATGAGGCACTGCAGTTCCAATTCAGAGGCAACGTGATGAGCTCAGGCTTTTTCTTCCACAGGAGCTGAAGTGTGTGCTTAGAAGCTTTTCTGAGCTGAATGCAGAAGGCAGAAAGATGATCAGTGGAGAGAGAGAAAGTAGGGTTTTATTATTAAGGAACTCCATTCTTTCAAACACTTGCCAAACTGTCCATAGAAACACACTGGAATCCTTGTATTTCTTTGATTGTTTTTATAGTGGGATGAATATTTTATAGTGGGATGAATTATTTCAAATGTAGTTGTTTGAAAATGGTATTTGAAAGCAGGCTACGTTTTAGAACTTCCAGCCTTTCTGATGTCTTTTGCAGTTGCATCGGTGAGAGTCCTAAGGTATATCATGTAAAAATCTTATTTTTAATTAAAGTAGCACGTAGTAGGATTGCCACCAGCACTATGAAATAACATGCGACTTTCCAAATACCTGAATTGTGTACCACTTGTTAATTATTCAACAGCATGGGGTTGTGATGGCTGCTGTCCTCTTAATACAAGACTTTGTTTCTTTTTCTATGAAACATGTTAATGTTTAGTCCAATTCTTAATTTAGGAAAATTCTTTTTTTTTTTTCATGCAAAATTTAATGCTAGTGCCAGCACTGATGAATAACCCTACAGTACAGAAGAGAAAGCAAGCTCACAAGTACAGTGGAGACTATTTTTCTCTAAAGTACTGTGGATGTTTAAAAAGATACTTTAGTCGATTATGAAAGCAGTGGGGCAAAAATGATTTTTGAAAGATACCTTGATAATACTTGGATGAACTTGGATTTTATTTTTAATATTATGTGTTGCAGCTTTGTTTAAAGTTAATGTTTTATAGGCCTGTTGAAGGACACCTCAGGCAAAGTTTAACTGGCGTTTTTTGTGGCTGTTGGAAACCATGGTGACTTGGGAGTCCCCACTGAAACGATGTCCAGATGCCCTAGTTTAACCTCGTTGGGAGCACGCGTGGTGTCGGGGGAGATCTTTACAGAAGATCGGCCAAACGTGTACTCTGAACGAGGTTGTGCTTGAGGAGGGGAAGGGTAACCAAATTATTTCATCTTGCCACAAAATATGGGTGTTATTTAAGAGAACAATTTTATTGTTGATAATAGCAAAGAAGGTTCATCATTAATGTACTCCGATAAATTATTCATAGACTCTGTAGCTCATGCTTATATCTTCGAATGCAGTTCACGTTTCCAGAATAATACTGCTCTCTTCACAGAGCTGGGGAGAGGATATAGCATGGACATTGACAAAAACGTGTTCATTACCACAATTCCTGTGTATGACGATTACTTTTTTCTTGAATAAAAATATTTTTAATAAAAAAGAACTCCAATGAAAACCCAACCGATCAAACTATTTCAGTGGTATTTCAGCTAAATACCCTGCTGAGCATTGAATGACTATGTGAATATGCATGTGAAAAGACCTAGTATTGCAGCTACCAGTTGTGAAAGCTGTTAGGACCAGTACATTGGAAGATATCAATGTCTATTTTTAAATTAAATTTTAAAAAATATATTTTTTTTATTTGTATAAAGTTGTAATTTTGCTGTTAACTATAACTTTCATTTTTTACTGAAATACAATTTTGTAATTTGCATTTAGAATTTCTAATGTGAAAAGGACTTTACAAAATCTAGTTTAATAAAGAATTTTTGCCACAAGTATAGCCTTCTGTCTTTCCTTGGAAGACTGCGTTTCAGCTCCTACCAGATTTTGTCAGATAGTAGACTTGGAGTTCTGCATGAAGCCACTTGTCCTGACTTCGGGATACCATCTGCAGGGAGAGAAAGCAACCATCTGCAGGCGTAAAAAGGAACAGATTTGTGGCCTGATTTTAAGTGATGTGAGTGGGAGCTGAATGCTCACATTACTGAAAATGAGGGTCATGGTTTCAGGTTTTTTATATATATATATTTTTTTTTCCTGAAGTAGCTGAAGAGAAGCTCCTTAGGCCCAGCTTATTGTGTAGGAGGGTGCAGGCAGTGGCATACGTCAGAGGGGCAGGTAGGAGTACGGTAAAGATGGGATGTCAGTGGAGGAAAGTATGCTGGATAGACCTCCTTTGGTGAGACCCCTTAGGTCAGAGGCAATAATCGGAGAGATTCTGAGGAAGAGCAATTGCTGTATGATCGTGGATTTATAGCTGGTAATCTGGGCTTTTCCCAAGGCTGCTCTGGGCAGATCAAGTACGGGTATTGCTGTATCATGCTGCTGCAAGTGTGGAAAGACACCTGAGAGCGAAGTGCTGGCTAGAGTCCACTGTGTTTTTGTCAGGGGACAACTGACTTCGACATGAGCTGGCTGCTGCAGAATCGTTCCTATGATGTCTTTGCCTTACAGCTTGGATACGCTGCAGAAACAAGCCAGGTTTGTGCATTTGCACAGCAAAGCCCTAACTAATAAAATGTTAAAGAGGGCAGGGAAAACAGGATTTGGAAACATGAAAGCTGGGTAGAAGCTAGCTTAGATTTGACACGGCTGATTCTGAGCCACAGCTACTATACCACAGCCCAAGAAATGTCTAATTATTATTATTTTTTTTTCAGTACTTACAGATTCCTGTTTCTAGCAGCCAGGACCATCCTGGGGATGAGTTTCTCAAACTGCAGTGTTTTAAAGTGAAGGTACTGCTACTGGACTTGCCTTCTTTCCGGAGGCAGGACAGCAGTGTTTGTACACAGTGCTTGGTGCGGAGATCCAGTGTGGCTCCTGTCCTGGTTAGCGCAGTCCGTCCTGATCCAACAGCTGCTGATTTGGTTATGCCTTTACTTCCTGGTCTGCTGGGCCAGCTCTGAGTTCCTCTCTGCTTACAGCTGGGAGTTTTCTCCTTGTTGGTGCTCTGGAGATTTCTGAAAGTCCTCCTGCCTTTTCCAGTACAAGAGGTGGACTACTCCGACTTGTCCTTACCTACGGAAATGGTTTGAACGTTATAGTCAAAAATTAAAGGGTAGTATTTTTTTAATTATTAGTTTCACAGACAAACAGAAAATATCAGCCCAAATAATTAACATACAATTAAAGGTGGGATGTGCTGGGGGAACACCTCAGGTGTTGTGACAATAGGTGGTGCCCTTGCTAATGACATAGAGCGGTGGTGGAAGCAGCTTTTACTGTGCCCTTCCCAGAGCTGTTGTTTCTCTGTGAGGTACACTGGAGGATGTTATTACACATCACGTGCTGTTTGTTTCTTCCTCAGAGGAAGAGTACTGTGTTCAGAGTATTGTTTTGGCGATTTTTTTTTCCTTTCTTTGCATATGGGTGGGGTCGGGCTTGTTTTCAAAAGGTTATTGCTGTTCTTTGCTGAAGATGGGCAAGACCTAGAGGTGCGTTTTGCGCTCAGATCTGGAGATGATAACGTTGGGTTCCCTCCTTCAGTTGCCCTGTGCTGCTCTTTGTAGCTTGGCTGTCTGGCTGCTGCTCAGAGCCTGGCAGGGAAAGGAGTTGTGCTGTTCGCTGGAGTCCTGTGCCGCCGTGGGTGTTGCTGGTGGCAGAGTCATCTTGAAAGCTCACGGGGAAGGACTCCTGATCTGGTTTGACTTTATGTGTCACGGAGCCTGGCTGGGCTAGCTGTGGCTTCTTACCAGTTGTCACCTGACAAAAGTTCCCCTTTTCCTCTAGGCTGTGTGGCTTCTGCATGTCCTGGAGCTGGGAGGCGCTGTCTTTTGAGGATTTTCTCAGACAGCCTTTCCCAGAAACGTGGCCTGGAGTTTGTGTTTGCCTGGAGTGCCACTTGGGAGCTGTAGCTTTTTAGGAATGTGGTATGTAACAGCTCTCTTGTCTCCTGACTCATTGCCCTGAGAAAGGGCCTTCCTTGCCAACCTCATGGTGCCCCATTCCCTTCTCCTCCCTTCTGCCGGATCCAGGAGCCTTTTCCAACCTCGAGGTTGGTCTGTCCCGTGTTCCTGAGTGCTGGGGAGTACCTGTAGCACTTGGGATGCTGAGTCAGATCCCCAGCCTTTTCCTCCTACACCTCAATGGAAAATGTATTGGGGGAAGCTACAGGACACAGAAATACTCTGTAAGCTGTAAGATCTATGGAGATGTGTGGATGGGCCACGTCCAAGGGGCATAGTGCCTGAAAGAGCTGTAGGGAAGGCTGGAAACTGGATCCAGAGGTCAGCCAGCACCAAGAGACTGCTGTGACGAAGAATAAATGCTTACTATGGCATGAGGGACTTTATGCAGGAGGCTGGCTGGTGACGTGGGGTGGACGTGGATGCAGGTGAGTTGGGGGGATGGTAAATGCTAGGGCGGATCTGTAAGAGCTGATAGGGAAAGGTGTCAGAGCCACAGGATGACTCGGGTTGGCAGGGACCTTGAAGGTCATCGATCGGTTGTGGATGGGTGGGCAGCGTGGAGGTGTCCAGGAGACCCTGGGGTGCTGCAGGGTCCTTTAGTAATATACCCTGCGTGGTTGGGGCTCTACTGCTGGGGTAGCCTCGTTCCTCCAGCTCCCACAGAGCAGCGCTGATGCATCCAAATCAGCAGCTTGAAGCAGACTGCTGCCAGGATGCACCATTCAGAGGTTTTGCTGAATTAAATACATGTAGTAGGTAGGGCTCAACATCCTGTGAGTAGCGTGTTTTGTCCCGTGGCCAGGTTCTGGGCTCTTGTTTTGTTCTGTTTTGTTTTGTTTGTTGTTCTCTGTGTTAGCTTCATTTACGTAGCTTTCATATTGTAAGACGGCTACACATCTTCCTCTTCACTGAGATGAAAACTGTGCTGCCGATTTTGAGGAAGAGAAGGACTTGAAGTTTTGGTAGCTTGTTGGTGGACAAATGGGGCTTTTGGCATCTATTCAGAGACAAGAATTTAGGATCTCTCTGCCACTTTAGGGTTTGACAAAGGCAGCCGTGTATCCCCAGTGCCACCAGAGGTCCCCACGACCTGAGACCCTTGTGCTGTCATGCTATCTGAACTTGCCACCCGAGCTGCGAAAACAGAGAGGACTGAGGCAGCTGTGGAGGGGGGGCGAAGGATAAAAGACACCATTTTGCTTCCCTCCCTATTGTCCTAAGCTGTTTTGTATCCTCTGTCGTGGTGTTGGGTCTAAAACTAGATTTGTGTCCTCCTTGTGAGTAGGAATGCTTTTCATACGGCTCAGGAGACATTTGACCTGACTTGCAGTGTGCTAAAATAATAGTACAATATTAAATGCTGATGCATTTCCTCTGTCTGATCAGGATGTGATAGCTGCTACTTTTTGGGCTGTAGGACATCTGAGTGTGGCAGTGCTTCTATGACAACTGTTGTTTTTAAGCAACCACATGGATTGTTATTATTTTTGTATTATCTTGAGAAACAGAGCCCTCTTACCTACGCTCCATGAAACACCACCATGGCTGGCAGCAAACACTGGACAGCAGAGCGAGCAATGGAAATCCTGTGCATGTGCCACAGATTTAATCATTGTTTTATCTGTGAATGGGAGGAATGGTTGTATTGTCAGGTCAGGCTGTGGGAGCATTACGTGTTTGCTTGACTTCAGCTAACTCAGAAGGCAATGCCTCCAACTCCCACCTCTAAAAGCAGTCTTCCTCACCTGTGTGTCATCCTTTCCATTCCAGATTACCCTCTTTTACTGCGTCTGCAGTGCCATGTAGACGAGCCACAGGGGAGCTCCCTGCCATGACAGACCTCTTCTTCTTCCCCCGGAGAATGGAAGAAGGAACCAGTGTTTCCTCAGTGCTTCTGGCCTCTTTCAGCTGTTCCTTCCCCTGCTTCTCTTTGCAGGGAAGCACCTCAGCTTTGTGGCCCTTGGGCAAGGCCAGGGTGGTGAGGGTAGGAAGCTGATCTGACCATGAAGCCATGAAATCCCTCAGCTTGGGCACAATTTCACAGAGAAAACCACTGGAACCTCCTCTGTGGTTTCAGCAAAGCCATTGGGATAGTTCTCATGTTAAATCAAGACGAAGGGCAGGAGGTTAGGTGTCCATGGTGAGAGGGAATATTACACAGGTCAGACAATTTACAGAAACTGATGTGGGCTTGTGCTCATGCCACACTGTGTGTGGAAGCGTTTGCTGGCCAGCCTTGGTCTGGGCTCTCCTCCTGGCCTGCAGCCCCCAGCAACTGCTCTGCTCTCCTGGGGGCTGCAAACATCTCATAGGGACCCCATAAACCAACGGCAGGAAAAGACGGGTACAAGTCGTGTGTCACACGTGGAAGACATTTATTCTGCTAAACGGGCTGGTGGGTGTTAGGGGAATTAGGATGTCTACCTGATTCTGGGGAAGAACGCTGAATTTTGGGGAAGTAATGTCATTGCTTTTGTGATAGACTGTTTTAAGATGAAAGCTGGGGGGAATTAAGTAACCCTCAGTACGGTACCTAAGCATGCTTCCCTTTTAGGAAAGGGGAAGTAGATTTTCAAGTTACTCTAAAGGAGAGCACTTCCCATAAGTTGTCTGTCCTGACTGCCACTTCCCTCCTGGCGTCACAGAAGGAATTATACCACCAAGTGATCGTCACTTTTCTGCTTGTCAGGTAACAAGAAAGGAAAGAGTCTAAACATTAGCTTTGTTGCATGGCATATGCCACTGACAGCCACATCTCAAGAGAAATATCCCAAAGAAATAGCTAATCTGTTCAAAAATTAAAGGCAGTAAAGAATAATTCTGTTGAGACCACAGAACACCGAGGTCTCAAAAAGCAGGGAACTCTCTGCTTGCTGCAGCTCCACCAGCATACGGGTTCAGTGTGTGGAACAGAGCTAGATTGGTCTTGAAAGGAGGCCAGATAATGATGTAGCTGCCCACACCCAAGTTTTAGAGCCAAACCCAAGTCTGGTCACCATTTGCACAATTTGGGGTTTTCCACGTTGGGCCAAAGAGGTCTGCAGGCAGACAGGCCCAGCTCTGTGCCTCACACCCATCTCACCACTGCTGCACCCAGACACTGGGTGGCCCAGGGCCTGATCCCCGGAGCAGGAGCAGCTGAGGGCTGCTCCGTGGCCACCTGAAGTGTGGGACAAGCCTGGCACTGAAGGATGATGTTTCCATGTCACTATGGGGACTGATCTGCTGTTGCAGGGCAGATGGAGGTGCTTGCTGGCCCACCCTGCCCAGTGAGTACACTGCTGGTGGCCGCGGCCCAGGCCCCTTGTAGCGGTGCAAAGCCTCTCCCTCCACACTGGAGCTGCGTTGGCTCCTCTGGCACACCTCAGGGCAGAGGCAGAGCCTTGGAAGGGGCTCGACAGCTGAGGTTTGAGAGCTGAGCCGAGGGTTAGCCTCACGTCAGGGTTTGGCTTCTGTGTTATTACCACATGCTTCAGACTGTGCCACTGCAACACCAAGCTGAGGGGGGCCTAACCACCGAGTTATCTTGCTTAGAAACCAAAGCCTTAAATCACCAAGGCAAAGTTGTGATATGTTTCACCAAAATCCATGTAGGAGTTGCTTGTGAAACTGCGTTTTCATTTCCTCTTTCAGATTTAGTTCTCTGACAATGAGTAATTCTGCAGATATTTCTATGCTGGGTCCATCTTGGAGACCTTTGCAATGCTCTCCTCCATGCTGCAAAGAGGTCCCCCTTTCTTTGAGGTATCCGTCCCTGGAAAGGGGATGTGCTCACCCCCAGGTTGAAATGGGTCTGGGCAATGTATCTGTCTGCTGCTGCTCAGGAACTCAAGGGAAAGCAAACAGCAGTATCCCAGTTCTCCAATGCGCTGCTGACATCTTGACAGCACACGTTTTTTCCTGCTTTCCTTTGAAAATGATGATTTAAAAAAAAAAAATATCAAGTAAACGCACTCCTTGTATGTTGTTTATAACTTTGGTGATGTGCCTAGACATAAACAACTGGCTTTATTTTGTGTAACATAATGGTCACTTTGGACACAAGAAAGGCTTGTAGGGGCTAAATACAATGGGTATCAAGAGTGTCATGGTTTACTTCTTGAGCAAATCAGAGAACATCTGGAAAGTCAGGCCAGGGTAACAAGAACAGCTTCATTTATTGATCTCAAATCCCTTCCCAACATCTGCTTCCCACTAATTTCTCCAAGTCAGACAGAATCAGAGGATCAAGGAACAAACTTTGCCTGTCATTGTAAACCACCCGGGTAATGTTATTTTACGTTATTGGTAATAAATCCTCAGTTACTTGAGGTTTAAGACTATTTTTTTTTGCTGCCAACTTAGTCTTCAATACAAAAAAAAAAAAAAAAAAAAATTGCAATCCTCCACTCCACCCCCATAAATATTTTCCACAACAAAGTGTTTGTTTCTGAAAGTCCCAGTTAATGACTCATACTGAGTTTAAAAAAAAGGAGAAGCAAGGTATTTTTGAATGTATTAACCATATTTTCTCACAGCCAGATGTTCCTCTTCGTTGCACAGTGCGAAGTGGTGAAAAGGGGCAGAAAAGCTGCAGCAAGAAAGACAAGAACAATATTAAAAAAAAAAAAAAAGTGCCAAGGGAAACATATCTGTTAGGCTGTGATGTTGCACCCGACTTTGGAATTGCCTGTGCGTTGCGCAGTGACTGTGGAGCTGGGGTGGTCCTCATGGCATCCCAGGTCACTAGGAAGTGAAGTCATGGAGCAAGCGCTACACAAAGCATGTGCATACCTAGGACAAGGCTCCAGAATTTATTCAAAAACTTCCAAAAAATAATAATAAAAAAAATCTGTCCTGACGTTCAAGTATTTTTAGGAAATTACTGGGTGAAGAAGATGCTCCAGGAAGCATAGTGGAAGGAAACGGGTGGAAATCAAGGCATGTTATAACTTATTTCTAATTCTACAGTCTTGTTTTTCACAGAGCTCACGATTCAGAAGTTGTTTATGAGGTATTTCACGGATTGATGCGCTCTTTATCCGAAATGCAGACTGCTTACCCAGATGGCCTCACATCTGGATTAGTCTGCAGAACAAAGCAGAAAAAATAGCTGCATTTAAAGTAGTTCTATCTGTAGCAGAGGTAAAAGACGTTTAGACTTCACCTAAGACATTTATATCAATACAATTTGCAAATGGTAGTTATTTCTCTACTTCTGACAAGCCACAGCATTTTAGTGGAAACATTTTTAAATGTTTGGGTGTCTGACTTTCTTTATCATGATCGCAATGGAAACTTATTGCCTGATTGCATGCACTGGTATTGGGAAACACAAACCTGGTTAAAAACAGAATAGGTGTTAAATGTGAAAATTAAATGACATGAGTTCTCACATATGTTATTGAAGCCTTTTATCCAAAATTTTGTCTCAAATGAAAAGGAGTATTGAAGCGTTTGGGACTAGACTATTCCAAAAATGCCTTCTGTGAGCCACCTTTCCTTACCTTCATCCCTACAGATAATTAACTGAATTCATTTCTTTTCCCTGTGATTCCCCAGCCTAACTGTGTAGCACTGTTCTGCAAGCTCCATCTCAGCATGTTTACAGCATCTTTACACAGGTAATATTATTTCAGCAGCTATTTATATTTTTGGCACAAACTGTGTTTCATCTACACATAAATTATCATTTTGTTACACATAAATTATCATTTTGTTTCCTTTCTGTTTTATCTTGTAATTTGTTGGTTTTAAATCATTCTTGGAAGCAGTATAACTTTATCTTGGAATACATCGTACCAACATAATGTTTATGTGGACAAATTCACTAGCTCTCTTCATCAAAGGGTTCTCATACTGCAATGAACACGAAACGCATGGCTTTAGACCGGGATGAGGGAGGCAGCATGTTCTTGCTACTTCAAGGCACGAGATGGTCGAGAATGGCTTCAACGAGACCAAAGTATTTTCTGGAAAGGGCTCAGGTTTCATTTTTCTGCCTCAGAGGCTGGTCTTGAGGCTGCTCGGCAACCCCGTGCTTGTGTATCTGGCTGAGGAGCAGCCAGCCCCCTGTGCTGGTCAGGTCTAGAGCCCCTGGCATTCATTCAACTTTGGGCCCCCGTCCTGCTGTGCCAGGGCTCTCTGGCTGCTTCAGGAGTCTGGGACAGGGATGCCCTGATGGCAGTCCCATTGCCTGCTCGTCCAACGTGGGCAGCCTCTTGTGGTTCCCTGACCTGTGCAGCCTCCTTATGCCAAGGGTGGCAAGGACAGAGGGATCCCTGTGCACACAGGGCTTGAGTCAGGAAGGAGCATGCAGGGAGCTGGGAAATGGGAACTGGGAAATGCTCATAGCTCCTACAGTACAGACCGTAGACCAGGCGCTTGAAATCCCAAAACCAGCATTGGAGCCTTGTGGCAGGAAGGCTGGAAGTGATGATAACCCGGCCTGCTCGAGCTGTCTGTGCTGGGAAAGGCACACTCTTTGTTTTATTAAAGGCAAGGCGTCATTCCAGCTTGCACAAAAACATGCCAAGTGTTACCATGCCATGTTACCAGCGCGTGAATCATGTGCAGAACCACCGGGCAGCCGTGGCTCTGCTCCTCTTCTCCTGCTTGCGGGGCTGTGCTATGCCTCCAGCAGCCGGAGCAGAGGCGGCTGGAGGAGCAGCAGCCTGCAAAGAGAGAGCGTGCTGCAGGCTGCCGGCTGTGCCTCCCTCCCCCAGCTTCGAGGAGCGGGTTTTTACATGCCACCAAAGACATTAAGACATTCGCGCTCACACGCCAACCCACAACAAAACCCACACAGGCAGCGCTGAGGAGCTCTCACCAGGAAGCTGACTTACCCTAAACCACTCCGCTATTTCTCGTCATATTACATCTGGGTCCCCTGTCACTGCCGCTGCCGGATGAGTGACCCAGTCTCCGGGACTTATTTGGCCTGTAGGTGCAGAGGGCCCTGCTCACCACTTACTTTTTTTTTTTTTTCTTCCCTTTTTTCTACATAATATACTTTTTCTAATCTGCTGAAAAAAAGTCCGCCTGAAAACCCAAGAACACAGATCTCCATTCTTCTTTTTTTCTTCCCCTATCTCGCCCAGAATAGTTGACTTCCGTAACGTTTATTTTTCAACAGCCTCTTTCAGCTTCCTGCGCCTGGTAAGTTCTTTGTCTTTCTTTTCCTTCTAAATGTCATATAATGAATGTATATTCTGAATCAAATTCAGTATCTTTAGTTTTACTTTTATTAATAACATTCTTTATTAAGATGGATTTACATAATTAGTTCTACATAATTAGTTCTACTTTTAATACCATCCGTTAAATATTCAGTATTGTGATATTTTGTTAAGCAGTTGTCTAATCCCAGCCCGGGTCATGGATCTTCTGGATTTTTGTTTCCACTTCAGCGTAAAAAGGCCTCATGTAAAAGTAGAGAAGGTGGTGCGATGGGCTGGGCAAAGCCAGTATTTTATATGTTAGCTGATAGAAGAAAAAAGAGAGAAAACATGAATTATTCTAAAAATGGTGGGCCTGATTCCGACTCTCATTGCTGTTGTAAGAAACATGAACACAGGATTGATAGGCACGTTGAAACTCAAAGGATGGCTTTCTTCCTCATTTGTGAAAGTACATCATGGTTAGGGGAAACTATTCCGCTTCATCTTAAATGTTTCCAACCAAATTTAGATGTAAGTTTCATTGTTTGAATTTGAGAAAGGTGACTTTCAGGTTCTTAGGACTGAAGTGAGGTATGAAGTACATGTAATTTGCCGACATCTCGGTCACGGGCTCTGGTTGCCGCCGCAGCCATGCCCCGCTGGGCGTTAACTGCCTTCCCCTGAGATGGAGGGGCTGTGCCTACCCTCCAAATGGCCGCGGGTGCAGCTCTTTGCTTTCATCTCACCCCCACAGCGTCTTCTCAGCTGCTTTCTGAGCCAACCATGCCATGGTCATGGTGTGGGATCCCGTTAGAGAGCAGCAGTGTGTGCGCACGCATGTGTGCACGCTTGTGCACACACGTTGCTGGATCCTGCTCGCTGAAACTGCATCTGGCAGTGGGATGGTCTTGTGTTGCCAATGAGAGGCAGGTAATCTAAAAGGTGAATGAAGAGAGAGCATACAGAGGCTGGAACTGTCCCTCCAGCACAGGTCCCTTTTTAAAAAGTATGAATCTATCTTTAAGGCTTTCTAACTTTTAGGCCTCCCATGGCTGCCTGTGTCAGAGGACAGTTGCTATACCTACATGCCGCACAGCAAAAATGTGAAGATAGAACTATACTTCCAGAAAGTTACTAAGAATACTTTTCCAGCCCAGTGACCAGCTTCCAGAAGAATAAAAGGCTTTAAGGCTTTCTAACTTTTTCTTGCAGCTGTGTTTCTGTGGATGGGGTGGGAGAGGGGACGTGGTGTCTGGAGGATGCTGGCTTGAATGCAGGATTTACCCTGAGGAAAACACTTGTGTGGGGAAAAGGTAGGGTAAGAGGGATCAATTGTTATCAAGCAGATCTGCTGGCATGTTTTAATATCAATTGCCCTTCTGCTGCTGCTATTGGAGTAAGGTGGGATTGTGCATTGCGCTGCGCGGCTTTGTGTTTTACATCTCTAAAACCCGCCGTTCGGATCAATGGGTGTTTGCAAATCTTCCAGTAGGAAAGACCAGCCATATACACCTACCTGACTTTAGTCTGTGTTTTAGTGTCAGTTTTCAAAGGCAGGTCTGAAGACGTATCAAACAAGTGAAAGTGGGCACAGACTTGATGAGGATACCATGCTTGGGCCTTGGGAGGAAAAGCCCCACGTGCACTTGCTTCCTACTACACAGAGAAACAAGGCCGTGGTGGGGTGTAATGCCAAGTTATATATTCACTGGGTTGTAAATGTAAAAATGTAAAAATTGTAGTTCCATATTTATAGAGAATTAG
Organism: Heteronetta atricapilla; assembly: GCA_011075105.1. NCBI lineage: Eukaryota > Metazoa > Chordata > Aves > Anseriformes > Anatidae > Heteronetta > Heteronetta atricapilla. The sequence continues at coordinate 72,071,552 of CM021734.1, read as the reverse complement.
TGGTTTTATAAGTAACCTCTACTTGCTGTCTAAGGTCCAGAGCAAAGAATTAAAACAGAAAAAAATGGGCTTGACTCTCATGTACAGCAAGACACAAATTCATAGTCCATCAGCAGGGCAAAGTGGCTGTAAATTGCTGCCACTTAATCCCATTTTAAGGGAATTACTGTGCCAAAGCAGATGGGCTCACGGCAGCAGAGAATCAGGCCTCCCATGACCGCCTGTGTCAGAGGACAATCGCTATACCTACGTGCAGCACAGCAAAACTGTGAGGATAGAACTATACTTCTAGAAAGTTACTAAAATACTTTTCCAGCCCAATGAACAGCTTCCAGAAGAAAACGTAGGAATTTAGCAGGTAACAGCTCAGCTTCTCCACAGGAAGTGTGAACTTGGGGATGAAAAGGAAGGCCTCTCCCTGCTGCATGGGCCCAGCAGCCTCGGAGGCTGGCACTAAATCAGCAGCATCTGATCGTAGCGGCCAGCGGCAGTGATATCGGGGAGGCAATCAGTAACATAGCTAGAAGTGAGCCGTATTAGTCCTCGGGGTGTACACGGACAATTCTCAGAGTACCCAGAGCCTGCAGGAAACGAGCACAATTTGTGCTGGCGGCCTTGCAGGCTGAGCTGCCGGCCCACCCTGCAGAGCTGCGGGGCTGCTTCGGCGGAAGCGCCTGTGGCCTTTTTTTGGTGTCACTTTCAGATAACCCGTCCGGAGGTTGCCTAGACAGAGAGATGAGAGTCTGCCCTTTCTCCTGCTGCTGTTTCTCCACGTTCTAGATACATAGCAGCAGCTAGTTTAACAACTGTAAATGAAGAAGATTCTCACTGAAAAATACCTTTTCTCCCTAAAATGAACACGTCAATGTTCTTCGTAAAACGTTGGTGCTATGATTCTATAGCTTTATTTAAGAAACAGGTGAATATTTCCAAATGCATGGTTCGGTTGATTAATGCAATTTGGATTTGATCGCACAACACTTATAGTCTATTTTCTGTAATGCTTTTGAGCATTGCTTGAAAAGAAACAAAAGGAATAACTTGCTTGTTTCAAAGTCTTAATGTGACATTTCAGGCATCACAACGCACAGCATTTCATCATTCCAAATTAGCTTCTCACTTTCTGGCCAGTGGTATGTGCTTTTATTAAACCAGCAGTTTTCAGCTTTCCTCAATATGGAAACAGCTAACACCTAACAACTGAAATACGGCTTGGGATGGCCACAGTGCAGTAATCAAGAAAGGAAGTTGGCTGCAGCGGTCTTGAGCCCACTACTAAAGCATTATGCTTTAAAATCCTGCACAGGATCACACAAATATGACAAAGCAGCGTAGCAACAAAATCTGTGGGCTTCTCCACGGATCTTTGCAAAACCAAACGTAGTTTCATATATATTTGGCAGAATTTAGTTGTGCTTAGTTTCTGATGTCAGTGAAAAATTGGAAAACCTTCCTCATCTACCCAAAGCTTTGATGACAGTGGAAGGAGAGATGTTCGGAGCCAGAAAATGCTCTACAATGCAGCAGTGAGTGTGAGCACTGCAAGTCACTGGTTGAGGCCTTGGCATATCGGGTCTGAAACGAGCAGCTGCCAGAGCAGTGTGGAGTAATGGCCCCAGCAGGCCTGGAGGCTGTGACGAAGGAGAGCTGGGAACACGGCCTCAGCACTCGCTGTGTGCCCGTGTTTCTCCAGCAGCGGGGAGAATTGTTCTTTTCGCATGAGGAATCGTATTTAGTCCTCACACTCAGAAGCCACAGAGAAGTGTAAATTCCTCACTGGTGAGGGTGGTGTTGAGCCGGCATGCTTACCTTTACCTGGTGAAATGACAGCTGTATGAACCTGCTGGAAACCACAGGATTCTGCTTTGGCTTTTTTTTTTTTTTTTTTCCCCAAGGGGGGCCATGGTGACATAACACGTAAGAAAGACCCAATGTGTTGGAAAGGGAACAAACACCTCGCCCGGCAGAAGTCAGCACGAAGAGCTGTGGTTGCTTTACAGTGCTCCATGCCACTTGTCACACACAAACGTACAGTGGAGTGGCAGGCTCAACAACCCCATTTGGGGTCGTTTAACCAGCTGGTCATACCTCTTTTCCTCATGAGTGACAGGCATTTGCTTTTGAAGGTCATCCTAGTTTATGTCAAAGTACAAGTAACACCGGGTCTCTGACTGTACAAGTGTGAGAACAAGACCCCCGCGTAGCTTAGCTGCTTGGTTATCTCCTGTGCACAGTCACTGAAATATCACAAAGCCTTTCCATCCAAAAAGAAAACCTTTCGTTCTTCTTTGTTGAAGGGCATGCCAATGGACATGCAGTTTATTTGCAACTTGCTTTCTTTTCTTTTTCCCCTATCAAATAACTGTGCTTAAAAAATGGAAATTTTTTTAGAGTTCAAAGTTATTGAATTAGTGACATATTTGAATATCTATTAACTTCCTCTCATCATCTGTGTGCTTGTGGTTTTCTCACTACAAAAATATATTATAAAACATGTATCGTAAAAATCCCTCATGTAATTTCTTTTGTTTTCACCAGTTTAAATGTAATGCGGGTTTTAAAATTAATGTATCTTTCAAGTGGAGTTTTAATTCTGGATGAAAAGCTGTTGTGTAAAATAGCTGAGTTTGAATCAAGTCTCCCAGGATTCAAAAATAAAGCATGGGAAATGTTTGCATAATGCTCAAATGTAGCTCTCCGAAAATATCTTTTTCTTTCATGAGTTCATTTTCATGCAAAATATGTAAAAATTAAGGAAAAGTGTAAAATGTTCCTTTCTATGCTTCCCTCTGAAAAACAGAAACTCTGCAGTAAGATTTATCAAAGCATGGGGACTTGCATGATCTTTAATCCAACAGAAAGCCAAATAGATGTCAGCTTTAAGTGTCTGAAATGGCTTCTCAAAGTACTGAAGAACGAGTGAGAAGGATTTATATATTACTTTTGGTGGCAGAGTCTTTTCTCCTTTTAACCTATTACATATGACCCAGTGCTGTCTGCAGTATTATAAGTTTTATTATCTTATATAAAAGTGACAAGAGATTAAGTTTATACCGGAATCGGAGAAAAGTGAAGGGAAACAGGTCCTGATATATGTAGTCTGTTCTGCCATATGGTTGCTGTAAGATATAAATCAATGCAAAATCTGAACTGTCAGGTATAATCTGTACTAATTCCAGGAAAAAAAAAAAAAAAAAAACGAAATCTTTAAAGGACAATAGGACAATTTCAATTGCTGTGTTCATGACTAAGCATAGGATGTAGGCAATTTCTTGTAGGCAAGTAGGCATACCCATTTAATTTATTTTACTACAATTAAGGAATTCTAGGGAGGCTATTTAGCAGGAAAAAAAGTATTTTTCTACCTATGTCGTAAATATATATCAACTCTGATTTTATCCTTATGCCAGGTACAATGTAGGAATATTGAGTTGTGGGATAGACTGTGGAAGGCAACTCCTTTATCCTTTTAATTTGTTTTATAAATTAAAAAGACCTTCAATCAACAAATGCAAGAAAAGTCATGATAATTGTATGCTTTGTGTTGCACCTTCTACCTGCAAAGTGGTTGAAATTATTTCCAAGCGAGCCCTCAAAATTTTTAACATTTTAACATATGTGCATATACACATAGAATTTAAGAATGAACTCAGAAGAATGGCACTTTCCCTCTGGTCGACATCTAAACTATGATTTTAAATAGTCTAATATACACAGAGGCAAGAGAAACCTTTTTGTTGCCGGCTCTTCTAAGGGGAAAAGTTAAAATTGTCAGCCAGTTTCTCAGCGTTACAAAATACATAACCAATCAAATTACTGTTGCTTACTTAATCCTGGCTTTGCTCCTTAACTCAAGAAGTTTAACATTCATCAGGACAGGACTGAACAGCGACATGCGGTAAATATGCGTCCTTCCCAAGTAATAATAAAATAATAATAATAAAAACCCACAACACATTTTAACAAGAAGGCAATATTCTGAATTGCTTGATCAAATGGTGCTTTATTATTTGCTGCTCAGAAGTTGTATACGTTCAGTACATTTTATTCTTATCACAAAACATGCAAATCTTCTGTCAAACGTTGGATAATTCTGTTCTAACTAACATTTTCCTCTTCCACCTTTACCTCCCACTGAAGTCAATCTTATGCAAATATTGAACTTAATGAACACGGAGAACCTCCCGAGGTTAGGGGGGGAAGGTCTGGCCTTGAGAGCCTCCTAACTTTGTGATAGATAAAAACTGAGCAAAGTTAAACCCAAATAGACCTCTGAAAGTAACCTTGGTGATCTTGTGAGGGATCTGTGGAGGGCAGAGGAGAAATGGTAGGATGATTCTTTATTTATTTTTTTTCAACGCTAGGGTGGGTGTTATAGAGGGTGTTATGCCACCTGTATTGTTCATATATTAGCTGTTAGTTATACTGCTAATGTTATAATGCTTCGTAGTGTTTAATGAATCCGGTCAAGAAGGTCGGGTACTGTGCAAGCAAGGGAGAGGAGCGCAATCCTACCGCGGGTTAGAGCCGAAACACGCTGAAGGCAGCCCTTTCCGCTGCAGTGGGCTCGACACGGGCCCGAGGGAGAAAAAGCCCTTTCGCCTGTGAATGCAGGTGTGAATGTGGGGTTGGCAGTTGTTAGCTTTGGCATTTTACCATGCTACACATCTGCAGGATTTTATACAGATTGATGCATCTCCTTAACAACAAATTATCGTTATGTATTGTAAAGATGTGTCTAAAAAGTTTAACAGCTGCATATACAGTAGAAAAGCAATTGTTTAAAACGTATGTCGATATATTTGTTTGCATGTGAAAGACTCTACGATCTGTCAGTTGTATCTATGTTATTGCAAATCCAGATCTAGCTGAGCAGTCATTTCTGTTTGCGTGTATACAAACACACGTGCACACCTATATGTAGAAATAAGGTGATTTAAAGCCCATGGTCTTTACATTTTAATTTCAAGTCATTTCAATAACACATTCATTGTTTGGTGCAAAATGTACATGCAGGTTTTAAAATGAGGGTGAGATATCTTAAACTGAATATGTGTATTTCGTATGCCAATCTATAGCAAAGTCTGCAATGGACAAATATCAGTGTACATGAGCATCTATATCTATGTAGATGTATGTAGATACATATGTAGAATACAAGCATGCATGCATGCATATATGGATATAATATGTATATGGATGTATAGATTCATTACTGCAAAGGTTATTTTTTAAAAATATATGCTGGTTTTTTTAATATATTTTTGCATATGTGTGTATATACTTCTATGCATCCAGACAGCAAATAATGCATCATTATGCAAGAAATTACAACACTTATTTAAAACTAATGAATATTAGTTATGTATTAATAGAAAATTGATACTTTATGATAAAACCTTACCTGCAGAGGGTCAAAAATCCACAAGCAGAAGGAAAGGGCTAGGCTTTCTGGAAAGAGATTGCAATCTTTGTTAAAGTTTGTAAATAAAAGAATAGTTCATATTTTATCAGCCAAAAAAACCAAAGCAAAACAAAAGAACAGATTTTGAAGAGTTAAACCTGAAAAAAAAAAAAAAGTCTACAAAAATATGTTGTAAGTGCCCTTTTGATTTGTCTCAAACTTCAAGAAGGGTGAACTCTGTTAAAAGAGGATGTGGCATGAAAAATTTGAAGTGGTTTGGGGCCCAAAGCTGCAAACCTTTCCACATGTGAATAATTCTACAAACACCAGAGTCTCATTGAAGCCAATTATCAAATTTTATACAATCTAGAATATCGGTCCATCAGTTCGGTCGCAGTGCAGTTAGGCTTGTGGGGAGATTTGCTTTATAACTGGGAGTCCATTCTGATACACAGGGTGCCTTTTCATGGGTACACACAATAGAACTGTAGTCTGCGTGTAGCGCTTTATCCGCATTCATCTGAAAGCGTATCTGTATGCTCATCTGGACCCAAAAGGAGTTCTATACCAGTGGTGAATACATATATGTATACGTATATAAATGTGTGTACAAAACCAGAGCGATGAGGGAGCGCAGACGGACAGATGGTTGGCGAACGTCAGCGCTCGAACACACACACGTGTGACATTTGCACATCAGCTGCTCCGTTTCAGGCCGCATGTGTGCTGAGACTCAAGAATTTCTTCACTGTTTAAGAGCAGAGAAGAAAAGCTATCACAGAGAAGGGTGGGAAAGGAAGGTGACATACCCTGTATCTTGCAGATGGAAACGCTTGGTAAGTGCAAGAGCACGTGCAACACTTTGGGCACGACATGCTGCTCCATTTCTGCTGACTTTGGAAGGTATTGGACCAGGCTGAGGATGGCACATGGACCAGTTGGCTGTGAAGGGTTTAATTCCCTACAAGTTTACCCAAATTTTACTTTGGAGAGGATGCAACCTTTATCCTGAAAATGGGTCAGTTTTGAAAAATCCTTGTAGTGCTTTGAATACCGCACAATCCGTAATTTACTCTGTCATGCCATAAACATGGGGGAAAAAAAAGATTTCAGACTCATAGATTTAATTTTGAAGCAGGTACTTAACACAGCTGAATTGAATTCCATTGGAGTTAGGCTCTCTGACCGATACAAGAGAGTCTTACAGAGTTTTTGTTAATTTTTCGAGTGGTTCTAATTATTTATGTTCATGCCTAATCTGTAAGTAGCTGAATTAAGGTGTGATTAGTCAAAAATGAAGGGCTCTTGACGATAAAATAAGTATTTTCTTTATTTAATTGGTTAACTAAAATGAGAGTTGAATAATTTTTCTCAGTGACTATAGTAAATTGAATAGATCTTCAGATGTGTCATTATCCATTGCTTATGTGTATTAATTACGGGTACTGCTACTAAAGTAATGAACTACCAATTTTTAATTTAAACTATAACATTATGCAGCTTTATACTTATGTTCATGTTTGTAAGCAAGTGTGTAAATATGTACATTTACTTATGAGAAAAGCTTTCATCCATTTACTTGGACTTCATATCTCATTCCAAATACATTGCTCTGAATTTGTCATTGTTTTGTAGCAAGATTCCCTGGTCTCAATATGAGGGTTTTTCTTTTAAATCTGATGACTTGTGTTTCCCGATTAATAACAAAGTTGGCAACATGACTGAATATTTGATCATAAAACCTTTACTTCAGTTTCAGTTGTTAAAACTGCCAAACAAAGAAACCGAGGTTTTTATTTTCAGGTTTTGTATTGATCCTGCAGTGATTTTAGTAAAGGTTCCTAAGAACGTGTTTGTCCATTCTTCAAATTTGCTGAATTAGATTTTATTTTATTTTTTTAGAATTTCAGTTTTTCATTTTTTTTCAAAATCAAGCATTGAAATTCTAAAAAGGACAGAATTTCAGTTCGGCAAATAAGGGAATGACAGAAAAATTTCTAAGTTCTTATGACTGCATTTTTTTTTCTGTTCTGGAAGAAAATTGTTTTTTGAGATGAGATGAGATGACAAGACATCCTGACTTTGAAAATATGGGCTCATTGCCTGTTGCTTGCTCTTCTAACTTTAGGAAGCCACTGCGGGTATGATTGTACTTAGGGATAAACTATCTCTATGACGGCTCTCATCCAAGCTTCTCTGCATCTTCATAATTCTTTAAAATAGAAAAACACACTGAGAGATGATCTGGCTATATCATAAATACACCAGATGATTGAAGCATCAGCAACCAAATAACCTGCTGTCTTGTTCTTGGGCCAGGGAATACAGATGGATGCTGCGGTTGTCTGCTTGGAAAGTGAGTGGGTTGAATGCAGATTTTTTGGTGGAGTAAAATGTGAGGAAAATATGCAGCATCTTGCAAAGGTGCAGACTGACAAGACTGGGGCTACTTAGTGCTATAGACCAAAATCACTTTGAAATGGGGTCAAAATCCAAGAGGTAGCTAACACAAGTGTCAGAGCATCAGGTTAATGATAGCATGACAGGAAACTGCAGCAAGGGGCCACCTGCTCGCAGACCAGCAGCAGGCTCCAGACAGGCCTCAGCTGATGTGTGAGTCTGCAGCAGCCCTGGGCTGCGGCGGCACAGGCCCCTGCAGCGGCCTGGAGGTTTGTGTCTGAACGGAGCAAGTACGATTTGCCCATGGAGTTGAAGACAAGGTGGCATGATGTTGCTGACCTGGTGACCTACCTGGGCATCCAGACAGGATCCACAACGTCCATGGGGTCTCCGTCAGGGGGAACAACCATCTCCCTGCTGCATCTTCTGGGTGCCGTCCCTCACAGCTTATCTGACCTCTCTTGATTTTCTGCCAGACCTCCTCCTCCTTCTCCTTCTCATCTTCTTTCTCTTCCTTCTCTTCCTCCTCCTGCTCAGAGGAGTAGCTCTCAGGCCCCATCTGCACCCTGCAGCACTCAGGGCACCCATGGAGGTGAAGGCGTAAAGCCGCACACTGTTCCGGTCAGTGACAATAGTCTCCATAAAGCCTCCCTCTCCTTTAGGGCCTCTGAACAAGAGGCACAGTTGAAGTTTTTATGTATCTGCAGTGCAGCTGGAATGAGCATTGATTATAACCAACACAGTGCAGATGTGCTGTAGGCACGCTTCTGCAGACCCCATCTCCGTGTGAGGTGGGACTGCATGAGGATTAATGCACGCAGGCAAAGCCAATACGCCCAGTCAAGTATTGCACAGCCACTGGAAGTCTCTCTATTGGTTTTCAACCTTTATTTTTTTATCAGTACAAATATTTTTACTTCCTTGCAACATCAGTTTTCTTCAAGAGCTACCGTACACAGTGTTCAAGATGAAAAATTGGCGTGCTTTTATCCTGATATCAACAGGAACTGCACTAAGACATAATTGTGGTGGGGACCGGATAATGGCAATAATAGTTAGCATGTTAATTGCTTTAACTCTCTGAAGCACTTTGTGGCTGCCAGAGCAGTGTAGTATCTGAAAAGGCTGTTGTCTTGCCTGCACGATTTTGTTTATGTATGAGCTCATCCCTTCCAAATCCCAGCCTACCTGGTGCAGCACAATACACAAGACAGGGTTTGGAAATCAGGAGATCCTGACCCTTTTGCTTTTCTCCCATCATAAGGCACTGTCTGCTCCCTGCAGGTGTTTCACCACAGTGAGCCGTGCTCACGGGGACCCTGTAGTAGATGCCAGAGATGTTCCTGGCATGAACAGAATCCTGTTTGGTTCAGCCAGTAAACTTACCCCTCCTGATACAAGCAGTCCTGCTTTTGTGTGTTGGTGGCTTTGTTTCAACAAATGCTAGATTAGTGTTTTGCGGATGTATTTTCACGTGAATCCTCCATCCTCAAGGAGCCCGGTGCTGCTCTGCTCCTCCTCCCATACCGTCGCATCCCATATCATATTCAGCCATGACCAAGTGTGAGGCATTTACCTGCATGGGACTGTCGGGCTGAGCAAAGACAGCCTAACCCACGGCAGCAGGACCAGGCCTGGGGCAGCTTGCGTGGAAGCTGTGAAACAGGACCTCATGACAGGAATAAAATCCACGGGTACGAGCGCCGCAGCATCGTGCTGCCCAGCAGGATCCCGCAGAGCAGCTGCGGTGGTGCTCTGGCGTGGCCCTGTGGGTGCTCTCCGTGCTCCCAGGGAAGGACAGGCCAAGGCTCTGCTCTCTGCCTCCGCCAGAAACCCCGACCCTGCAGGCTGTGAGGGTTTTGGGGAGCTGGCTGCCCCCACTGTGGGCACCCGGGGTGATGCTCCTGTCGTCGCCTCAGGGCTGAGGCCGAGGGCTCTGTAACCTCGCACCCATGTGAGGCCCTCTGCTCCAAACACAAGGCGAGAAGAATGGGAAAGCGAAGCAAAGCCTTGCATGGACATAGTTACATGGACAATATGGCATCTTTGGAAAAACAGTGTTCTATCTGAAACTGTGCAAGAATTTGCTTTGAAGCTAATCCCAACATTCGCAGGGTCACTATTCATAAGAACTGTATCAGAATTAGACATAAATTCTCACACCTGCCATTATAAAAGCTCTCACCATATTATTTAAGTAAAATCTTTTGTTTTTACAAGTGATGAAAGCATACATCAAAATAGTGCAAAAGAAGATCTATATTTCTGGAATTCCAGATACAAAATGGACTAGATAAAATCGGTAAAATTAGGCAAACCGAAGTGTTGGAAAAAATCCTTCAGTAGGTTAGACTCAACTGTCCATGATATTAGAAGGTTTTGTGCAGTCTTTTAATGGGTGTAGCATGTTGGACCATCAGACCAGGGCTGTCATATATAATACGAGAGAAGGGAACCAAAGCTTTTGCAAATATTTACACAACCGGCTGTATACTGGTGCGTGGCAGTGCCCTGTACTGGCCTGTCCTTTAAAGGACACTGTTTGCTATTGATGTTTCATCTAAAGGTTTTTCCACTAATTGAGATGAACTTGTATAATTATTTTAACTCATCCTCTCCTATCCTGAGGCCGTGTCAGTGACAGGCTGTGTGCATAGTTTAGGATAGCTCTTCAGTATCCCAACAATACGTGCTGGTGCCTGAACTCCAGCAAGCTGCGAACAAAAGCAAGATTGGGACCACGGGCTGCAGTCTGTCCTCTGGAGCAGAGCAGGGATCTGGTTACGTGCGGTGCAATTTATAGACCCAAACAATTTGCTTTGAAAATGTAGCCGCGCTATTTCATCTTTTATGATTGCGTGTGTCGACTAACCATGTACGCTAGCTCTCAAACCCATTTCTTAGGCTTTAATCATTTATATACTTTCTTTTCAAAATAGCTAACAGAATCA
>CM021734.1:71406051-71457188 GCA_011075105.1 Heteronetta atricapilla | reverse complement strand
AAAAAAAAAAAAGAAAAAAAAAAAAAAAAGAAAAAAAAAAAAAGAAATAGAGAGATTCTCGAGCCGCTGAGGAGGCGGGTGACGGCTTTATGGCGAGCTCTGAAGGTTTTATGGCAGCCGCACGTTGCACGATGTGGATTTGATAAAGAACGGCCTTCGGCGGCCCGTGGTCACTTTTTTGTGCGGCGGCGAAATGAAAATAAATGTGAACACGGCTCCGGCGCGAGGGTGGAAACAAATTGCGAGCTCTGAATGCTTCTCCCTTTATGGCCGCCAGACAAGAGGAGAAAAGCGCTGCAAACATCTGTCTTCCGTCCCCCAAATCTAAAGGGCACCAAAGAATGATGCGAATCTAAGTGTTACTACAGCGGGGATTTGTCTTTATTTCCCCGCGCTCTCATGAATATGAATACGCGGTTGGGGCAGGGAGGTGCCTCGCCCCCTCTCAAACAACGCAGGGCAATTGAAAAAAATAAAATAAAATATAAAATAAAATAAAATAAATTTCTGAGTGAGTTTCCTCTGGGGAAAAGCCTTTTGTCCTGCTTTTTCTTCCCCGGGACGCACCGTCGGGGCTGCGGGGCCGCTCAGCACCCCGGGCACCCGCAGCCACCGTGTCCCTAAGCCCAGCGCCTTCCCCGGAGGCTACCACCGCCCCGCAGGGTCCCTGTCCCCCCCGTTGTCCCCATGGGTTGGCTCTGTCCCCCCGTCCCGTCCCGCCCGCCCCCCCGGGGCTCTGGGCTCCGGTTGTTCTTTCTCCACGCGAGCGGCTCTGCCGAAAAACTTGGAGCAAATGGGTAATTCGATTACTGCCACTATAGGCCAACTGCCTCGGCGGCCTTCCCCCACGCGTCTGGCTGGGGGCAGAGAAACCATCTCTAAGGAATAATCAAATCAAGGCGAAGTGTGGAAAAACCCCTTCTGATTTCCAGGCGACGCAAATAGAATTAGAGCCTCCCGGTTGCTTTCTCTTTCCCCCCTCCCCTCTATTTTTTTTTGTGTGTGTGTTTTGTTTTTGCCTTCCCAAAGGGCCCTTTTGTCTCCGCCACCAGCCCCGGCCCAGCCGGAATGCGCGGGGCGCGCAGGGGATGCGCGGGGATGCGCGGGGGATGCGCGGGGTGCCTCCTGCCAGCGGGGGCCGGGGGAAAAGGCTCTGCCCGTGTAAAAGCCACTTTTCTTTCCTCTTCTCCCCCTTTCAGAGGGGGCCGGGGTGGGGGGAAGCCGGAGGAATGCTCGGAGGCAGCGAGACAAAACAGGGAACAGCGCGCCTTTGTGCGCCCGCCGCCGCCCATGGGAAAGCGGCCCCGCGCCGGCCCAGCGGCCTTTCCACGGGCTCCTCGCGGTCACCCGCGGCCGCAGCAAGCCCCGGGCAACGGCGTGGGGTTCCCCTCGCTTGCTCTGCCCGGAGCTCCTCCGTGGGGAGGACGGCGAGCAGCTCCCCGTCGAGCATCCCCATTTGGGATGGGGAGCGGCGCGGTTAGGGTCAGCCCCGAAACCCTCCCGTTTTTTTTTTTTTTTTTTTTTTTTTTTCTTTTCGCTGCGCAGGGCCGGGCCGTGGCGTTCAGGCCGCCGCCAGCAGAGGGATCTGAGCCTTGCTTTTTTTTGTTTCCCCCCCACACACACCCCTCCTCGCTGCTGCCTTGGCGGCGGCAACATCTGCTGGGCTGGAGGAGCCGGGCGCTCGAGCAGACGCACAGATGTAAAAGTGACATCTGCTTGTGACAAAGGAGCGGGAATTAGATTAGGCGGGGAGGCCTTTCTGCGATTAAAAAAAAAAAAATGCTGGCTGTGGACTGTGCAAGCAGGGAAGGGGATGTGAAAGGCAACGATGCTCAGTGGGCAGCTGCTGGGACAGGCAGGGCAGCACAAGGGGCCTGGGGGCTGCAGCAGCCCGAAGAGAAGGCTTGGCTTTCCCTCTTGGAGCCAAGATGTGGCTGGATCAAAGCTTTCTGTTGTTATGAGCAAAGGACAGCTGAAAGCAGGAGACATCTTCCTCCAGCCCCTAACCTGCTCCTTGCATTGGCCAGCCAGCAAGGTCCAGATCCAGACACTTCTCTCCTTTGTTCCCCAGTGGAATACTGTGGTTATTTTGGTTAAAACCGAAAGCTACAAGGCCTGGCTGTTGCTTGTCTTACAAACTGCTATCTTTTAGCCCACTGAAAAGAAAGAAAGAAAGATAAAGAGCACAGCTCTAGGTTTGTGCGTGGTTGTGAGAGCAGAAACACTCAGCAAAGCTGTGCCTGTCTGCTCTGCTGTACCCAGGAGAGGCTCCACCTGCACTGCCCGACATGGCTCAGCAGGAAAAAAAACACCCCACACACTTCGGATGGTATAGCCTTTACCTTCTGTTTGGTAAGCAATGTTTTTTCCACTTACGTAAACATTGACAATGGATAGCATGCTTTTCCAGAGGTACTTTCTGCCCCTTGCAGAGCAGCACAGAGGAGAAAGAATAAGATCCTAGGAAGAGGAGGATGCTTCACATTGTATGAAGGATGTGCAGTTTTGCAAAGACAGAGTTAAAGTGTAATGTGCTGTGCATAGGGACAGCCTGGGCAGCACCTGTTATAGGGCCTTGCCTCTAAGCTTAATGAAGTTGGTCAAAACATACCAGACCTTTTGAAGACTATGCTTTTGGTGGAGCTTGGACTAATGCTGAATAGCCTGCTGGGCTGCAGCTTGCCTCTGCAAGCTGATTCTAAAAGTAGTTACAAAGGTATGGAGTGTGATGCCTTTGTCAGAAATAGGGCTGAGAACTTGGATCACAGAAACTCAAAGGCCTCCCATGAAATGCACAGAGTAAGTTGGAAGGAGAGAGACCACAGTGCAAATAGCTTGAGACAGAATTAAAGGAAACCTACTGATAGTAAAAAAAATGTAATTTCTATCTTTACTATGTCCAGAAAGCGCCAATCCATCTATTTTCTTGCAAGTACAGAAGCACAGTGAAACATGACATATAAAGGTCTATGTCACATACAATTGCAGATATGTATTTGTGTTGTTTCATCATAAGTATGAGTTTAACAAAAAAAAAAAAAAAAAAGTTTTTTTTGTTTTTTTTGTTTTTTTTTTTCTGGTATTTGGCATTTCTGTATTTGTACCATCAGGTGACGTATACCCGCTGCAGCCTTTACCCTGCTGGTAGCTGGGCAGATTCACCAAGGGCAGGGTCCTTCTGTAGGGCCCCACATTTCTGTTCTTTCTCTAAGCAATCATCGCTGGCCATGGCCAGACCTATGGCCTGACCCAATTAGGGCAATTTGATGTCTCTATGCCTGTTTGTGTCAATGAGCCCAATGAGGTCGAATGAGGCAGTAAGAAAGATGGAAAGGTATGTTCTTCCCAGAGTGAAAGATAACTGTTTCTAAGTCAAGAGGTCAATGGAAAGCTAAAAAGGCCTCTTTTCTTGTAATAAGTAGCCAGTGACAAGGAGGCACAGCTTGGCGATCCCAAATTCCTGCCCGGAAGGATACACTCTGCCTTCAGGCAAGGTGCTCTCAGCTCCCACACAAGGGCAGGGGCTAGCAGAAGGAAATCCCATTGAGCTTCTTTCACTAGAGCTCATGTTGGCTCTGCTGAGGTGCGCAGAGCCTCTGTAGTATGTCCTGCTCTGCAAGGCTCTCTGCAAGAGCAACAGGTCAGAGCAAGGCCACATGCCTGAGAGACTAAAGGTCATTAGCAAGTCTGAAAGGATGAGCAAGAAGCATCCAGTCAGACAGGCTGAGACCTTCTCCTCAGTTGTTCAAACACAGTTTGGTCAGGGTTGAAGGAAGAGCTCCCCTCCTGCAGCCAGCCCCAGGGGAGGCTCAGCCTTTCCTTGTTGCTGGCACCAGAGCTGGGTGACTGCTCTTGGCATTGCTGCTCCAGCCCTGGCTGCTTCGCTCCATGACTCCTCTGCTCATTTTACCACCACAGCTGTGTTCTTTCTATAAGGCACTTAGCAAAGCCTGGCTGCATTTTCCCCACTGTTTGCAGGTGATGTGTGATGGATGGTCCCAGACTCCCATACACAAGCAATGTAATACTGGTAACTGTTCATTTTTAGCCTCCCAGTAAAAAATATTCAAACCAATCAATCAATCAATCAATCAAATTACGACCATCCAGCCCCATGCGCTAACTTGGAAAGTGCAACAATGCCTTCCTGCGAATTACATACATCCACCTTTTCATTTTATTTCTGTCAAAATGGGATTGCAGGCTCAAGTTATGTATGGTCCATCTTCTGCTAAGTGAGTGTAAGAAGGGTGCTGGTGGGACCCTCAGGCTTCAGTGGCCAAGCCCAGGCTCCCTTTGTCAGGATTTCAGCAAACCAGAGGCCATACCTGGCAAATGCTGGCTGAGGAGAAATAGCAATATAGAAGCCTGCATTGGTTGGAGACAACAGGATGCAGAGCTGAGCTTGAATGAAAAGCAGGAGACATTACATGTAAAATACATATTTTTTATGCTGACCACATATATTCCTTAAGCTGATTATGCTTGATGTGAAGGGTCCTTAAATTAAGGGTAAATTATCTGTTTACGTTAATAGAGAATGTGAATGGGTATTAGCTTTAGATGAGAACAAGTCTATAGTTTTTACTAAAACCTTTTATGTAATCCCTGCTTCAATCTCTCTTGGAAAATGTGGGTTTATGTGTGTGCTCTGGGACCTTGTGCTGTGCCATTAACTAAAATAATTACCTATATCCAGACAGGCGCTGAAAGGATTGGCACTGGGTCAGTTCTTAAAAGTTTATTTGCAATCCGTAAGAAGATTTTTTTTCCTAATGCATTTATAGGCATTGTTCTAGTTAATACTCATGTAAATAGCACATTAATTGAGTTTTCAGGTTCTGTAATTGTATACTGCAATATGCTGATATCTTCAAAAGTAAGGAAAGTGATGTGTGAAAGTGAGTAGATGGCAGGACATAGAATAATACACACTGTGTTTATACACAGTCTATCAAGAGAACCAAGAAGGAAGTGACAGAGCTCTAGCACACTCTCAAAGTCATTTAAATTGTTTTGGATCAGCCATTAGAGTTTGTCCCCTGCCCCAGTGAAGTTTTTACCTCCTGCAGTAACCCCGTGGTCCAGGAGCAGTGATGGCTCTTGCTAGATTTTGAGGTTGTGAACCATTTTCAGGTCTTGGCAGATGATGGAAAAGACACACATCTCCCTAGAGTCAAGTGACAATTTCTGCCTCTTCCTTGTATCCCCTGGCTTCTCTGAGGAAAATGGGATGGCTGGTTTTGGGCTAAATCTGGGATGAATCCAATATTGGCTAGTTTTTAGCACACTTTCCAGACATACCACATTCTCCCATTCAAGCTTTCCATGCCAGTAAGATCCAGGTCTGCTCCAAGTAAGTCAGTGGAAGTGGTGGTGGTGTCTTTAGCAGAAATCGTGTGGGGTATGTGTGTGTGTATTGACTGGTAAGGGGATTTCCACATGGATATCTGCAGCAAAAGTAAGTCATTATCCCCAACCACTGAGTAGGTTTCAAGTTGGTAACCACCAGAAAAAAAAGTAACAAAAGTGTAGGTTGAAACTCTTGGGTAATATTGATAGAAACAGGGATTTAGTAGGAAGAAGTACATCAGCAGTGCTGAGAAAACAAAAGGCTATTTGAGTATCACTCTGGATGCCTATCTAGAGGGACAGAATAAATGGGGTTGCTGAACCCGTATGATTTTGGCCTCTGTATATGAAAAACAGTAAAGCAAGAGCTGTTTCATAAAAATATATATATATTATTTACGTAATTCAGAGAGACTTGGTAGAAGGTTGTCGTTCCAGCAGTCTTTATGTCAGGTCCAGAACAACCACACTGGGTATGCAAATGAGATTTTGAAGGACTCATTCTCCTAAATGGCATTTTCTGCCTATGCTTAGGATGCTGAGTATAGCTGTAGACAACACACAGTATTGGGAAGACACCATTATATCAAGGAAGGAAGGGGAAAGAAAGAGATTAGGGAAAGCATTAAAATAGAAATCTAAGTCTACTAGTAAAAATCTATATTCAAGTTTTGGGACAGGGTGATTTACATTGTTACCAACAGTTGTTCATACAGAACAGCTGAATCTAGATTTACCAGAGAAAATAGTCAGGCATTGGTAGGTATTTATTTCACTCAGAAAAAATATTTCACTCAGGAAAATCCCACATGTCAACAGATCATGGAAAAGTCATATTAGTATTGATGTGAAATCAAATGGTCATGCTTGGATCAATACCTTATAATAGTATTATGATGTTTTGGGAATATGAAATGCAAATTAGCAGTGATTGAAATAGCATTCTCCTCTTATATTTTAAATAATATATATTCTGTTTTGCACATCATTATATCACACACACGCATATAACATATCTAACAGTATATCATGACTGACAAATTGTACCATAGGGCAGCTGTGAGTTGCCTATAAGACTGTGAAAATTGTAGAGAAAACGATGAGGCCAAGGGGAATTTTCCTGAAGAAAGCCTTGGTAACTACTGAATGAAGGTCTTTGTATTTGACCCAATGAAAAAATTTGGCAAGATAAAGCAATTAGAATCCTGGGATAAGCAAAATTTTTTGTAATCCCTTATTTTATGTAATACACAGCCTTCATATTACTTTGAAATAGAAAACATATCTCGGGATTATTTCTCTATTTATGCCAACCTCAAAATCATTTAATCATACTAACAGAACACTCTTTTAATCTCCCTACTATTTGTAATTTTGATGCTTTCCTTCTTATTTGTTAGCCTAATTTAGTATTGCTGCTGAGTACAGAATTGTTGGGCAAAATGTTTTAAAGTATTTTGTCTCAGATTTATCCTTTGGTCTTAATGATTAGAGAATATTTTTGCCATGAAGATTACTATTTTGTGTTAATTTGTTACATAAATGGGATATTACCTATGTATTTCATATTATTCAGTTTGCTGAACTTGTGAACTAGAGATGTTTATACTGGGCACAAAGAGACCTTGTGTTGCTTCTACACAGTGAGCCCAGTGACAAATAGCAGCATCTCCCACTATTGCATATCTCATCTTTTTCAGTGCTCCAGTGGGATGGCAGAAGAAGCTGCAGGAGGAGAGGAAAACAGGAAGAATCCTTGGTGGTATTCAGAGCCAAGATGGCTAAGAGTAAGAATATGGACCTTTTAGTTGTCAATGACAATGCTGTTGGTGAAATAGGAAAAGAGATGGCCAAAGGCATTCTGGAGAATTAAGTAAAAGTTAAGACAGAAGAAATGCAGGCAGGAGAGAATAGTGAACTCAAACATTTCCTGGAAAAGATAAGTGTAGAGAGAAGACAAGGAGAGAGTAGAGACAGAATGAAGAATCCTCAAGTTGTGATACCTGATGAGGCATTCACAATTGGTCTGGTGAGGAAGCATTTGTGGAAAAACAAACTACCTCTCACATAAGAACTTAAAATTCAAATTCTCTCTTCTCCCTATAGAAGCTGAAGAAATTGGGATAGTTACTGTAGAAATGGGATGTTGTGCTGAAGTTCATGCTGAAGAAGTCCATACTTCCTACCTAAACTGATTTCTCCTTTCCACTGTAGAACAAATATATTTTGATGAATGCATTGTAGATACACATGTGATACCTGTCTCAGTTGTGCTTTTAAAGCATGTATGTGCATTGACACAGCATCATCTGCATTTTCTAGAGATTCCTAGTATCTCTCTGGATTGTAGTTTAGGCTTGCAGTAGGCTGGTCCAGCACAGGAAATGGAGGTTACTGCTGAACATCCTCTTCCTCCCTGTTCTTTGTGGGTGGTCAGGGTAAAATCACAACTGCACACACACAAAAAGCTGTTCTGTCCATCCCATCTTCCCAGTGCTGCCCAAGGAGGCCACCACTCTCTGCCATTCTGTTGACTGTTGTACCTGGCCATTGTGCAGACCACAAATTGTCTGTTTTCTTTTCATACTTCTACTTAACCACGCACTTCCAGGCACAGCTGGGAATCTTTGACATGTACAGCTACATGTAAAAGATTCTTTTATGCTTTATGTATAAAAAGATGATACTTGTGAAAATAAAAAGTAACATATTGTGTTTGCTTCTTATCAGCCACTTCTGACTTGACGTTGTTACAGTGGTACTTTTATGATGTAAATAACTACATGTAAGATCCATAGAATATCAATAGCAAGACATTTTAACATATTGTTTAAAATAAGCAAAAAGTAATTTAGAAAGGTTATATAACTTTGCATATGATCTACTTTTTTAAAGTATGTTTAAAAAGACGTGCTTTGCACAAAAGCCTAGTGTTTGGGTTAGCTATTTCAGAGCTAAACACAGGAAAACATCTTGTTTTCCAAAATTGAGAGGTTTGTTTGTTTGTTTTTCCCCAGTCTTATATTAAAATCCACTTCAAGCTAATTTTATAGGAACTAGACAGAAATCTGGACTGATAATGTATTTGACCAGTTTCAAACAAGCATAAACTTAATGTGTGCCTAATAAACAGACAAGTGACACCAGGCTCCGACCAAATATTAGGGTCTAACAACACTGTGCACTTTTGAGTAGAGAAGCAGAGATCTTCAGAAAACTGCTAAGTCAGATGCTGCTGAAAAAGGGCTGTGATTTCTTGGATGCATTAATGTACTCTCAGGTAGGGAATCACACAAAATGAATTGCTTAATTAGATTTGTGTTTCTTCAAGAATCATACAACCTATCTAAACATCCATTTACTTTCATTGCCTTCCATGTAAGAAGCTCTTGTAATTTTCTCTTTCTTCTGATTTAAAGGCATGTGTGACAACACCTTTTGAAAGCACAGTGCTTGATGTTACGCTCTCTCAGACAGTCACACTCTATACAGTGCAATGATAATTAGCTAGAGCTAGTGACTGTGGTTTGGAGAGAAGCAAGAACTCTGTAGCAGGTATTTCATGGGCTGCAAAGTGGGAAGCAGAGAGAACCCAATGTTTTTTGGCATTTGGAGCAAAAAGTGGCCAAATTAAATTTGAGACATATGAGGAGGGAGCCATGACTACATATGGAAAAAGTGGAATGGTGTTAGTTTGGCTATTTCTTATATAAACTGGGAAATCTACATCCTCATGGTACGACATGCTTTGTCCCCAGTTTTGCAGACCTTGTGTATAGATCTCGGCAGGAATCGCATAGACGGGATCTCCAAAATCTAGGTCTTCTCTGGTGACATGATTTCACTCTCTATTACAATGCTACAAGCCAAACAAATGTAACAAATCCTCAAGGGTGATAAATGAAACAGACAAGATTTCACCATCACTAACAACTGCTGGAGAGCTGTGACTTGATTCTACTTTGCCCATGAACTGTGAAATGGCTATTTCCATAATATCACTGCACTAACTGTTCCTCCTATAAGTTACTCTAATGACAATGAATCCCTATAAGCCAGGGATAGCCAGTAATGAAGAATAAATAGCTTTTTGATAGAAGGACAGACTGGGGTTACTAACTGCCGCTTCAATGGTTGGAACTGGGCATCATTGATAATACTGCCTAAATTTAATTACTTCGTTTTGTGACACACAGTATCCCCCTTGTCTTAGCCTAATTGTTTTGAGTTGCTATTGTGGGGAGAACAGTTTGTGTCTGGAAAGGAAAAGAAGGTGATTTTGAAGTTATAAAAGAATGTGAATTAGTTTTCTGTTATTTATAGCAGAATATAAATATTTCAGACTATATAGCATTTTTTGATATTTGAAGCATTCACAAAATAATTGTATTCCCTGAGCTTATTTTCAAAGGAGGTTGTCCAACAGCTGCACGAAATAACCTAATAGCTGGATCAGAAAATAAGTCCATTGTTATTTATGTTAGAAGATGAATATTCTTATGTGTAGTTGTGAACCAAGAGCTCCTAAACGTGTTGTGAATCCATGAGAACAGAAAGCTTAGACCAGTTCATAAAAGTTATTTGATGTCTCAGTGTAAAGCAGTGTTTTCTGTATTATCTATGGAAGAAAGTAATTACCTAACAAGTAACAGAAAATAGTATTATGAATCCATGCAAAGAATTAGTTTGCCACAGCAGGCATTTTTTGTTAAATATTATTCATACTTTTATTTCAAATTGGGCCATTCTGTGATTTACGGAAATAAATATATTTTACTTCCTTTTCCCTTTTATTTTATTAGGTTGACTATTTTTGTGAAGAAGGGATGTCATGTTTATCTTACATTCATTTTAACATCAGGTTATCATCTAAGGATTTATGTGAGAGTTATATTTATGAGTAGACTGTGCCTATTTCCATTTTAAATTCCCCTTACTTACTGTTAGTGCCTTCATTGTTACCAATATGTGGCATCTGTAAGGCTGCAGAACGTGATGTTTTAAAGATAGGCTTACTAGTGGCTTTTTCAATTTCTGTTTAACTAAAACGTTTCCTACTTCATTCAACTACCCTTACAATTTACATTAGACAACACTCCATCAATAAAACCATCAAAATGATCAACTACATTGCAGACAAAAGTTATTGTGTCAACTTGACACTAATCAGTTAATTCCAGTAAACCTTCAGATAAACAAAAGCTTGTTGTCTATTACTGATGTGTGTGATTAGCCCCCTGTATGTCCTATAGCTATGCACATCTATAGAGATGTATCTGGCAGACACTTGGCCCGAGGGCTCTATATGTAAACCAGGACAGGATCTATAGTTAATGATGTTGACCCTGACTCCCTCAACAGAGATTGGATTCAGTCCTCATAATATCCCGACAGCTGATATGTATACTGTGCTAATAATATTATCAATTACTTATGCTACTGTGATTCCCACTGTTTAAAGCTGATAAAAGGTTCTTTCACATTTCTTTTTCTCCGCTATCCAACTGGTAGTGTTTTACTTGGATTTTATTTTTTTATATATTTTCTTTTCATTTTGAAGCCACGTACTCCATAACTGTGGCTAAGATAGTGGGTAATATTAAAAGATAGAAAAAGATAGAATGAGTCCTGTTCCATATTCTGGGTATCGATGGTAGATTTTCTTTTTGTTTTTCTCTTCTGCATTTCCTCTAATACAGCTAAGATGAGCTGGGCATTTATTTACAGCCTCTGTGACTTAAGTCTGCAAAACCAGCCAGTGATATGAGAAGTCCCTAGGTGCATGTGTTCAATGAGGCAAGCTTCAAAAGCCTGGAGCTGTCTGTATGCCAGACCTGTGTGCCATTGCTCGTGACTGAGGCAGTCATAAGCCAGCAGTCTGAAAACCGTAGTTACTTCCAAAAGCTCAGCCAAAGCAATGCATGTGCCATTCCTTCTGACATCCTCCATCAATGTGAAGCATTTCTGCCCTGCCTAGCATGTCAAATGGGTAGTGAAGGTATATTCTGTGTATTTTTGCTTGTGGTGAAAATAAGAGATTTTTTAAATGTATTTATGTATTTAATTATTATTCTTATTGTAGAGCAATAAAGATGAATTTTGCACACCATGTGTGTGCCCAGAAAAACCCCCAGACTGTGCGTTCTCTGGGGCAGGGACCTTCCTTTTCCTGATGCATGCTTGCAAAGCAGTAGGTGCATACAGTCCGCTGCACAGAGAGCAGGTAATTGCAGCACGAAGGAAGGGTTATGCCTTGGCACGGCCTTTCTGGACCCTGCTCTGCTTGCACATGCTCCTCCGGGAAGCAGAAGAGGAAGGTTGGGCTGTGCTTCCATGCACTGTGCAGCTCCGCTTGAAATGATGACAGGGACCACTGTTAAAAATTAAATTCTGCTTTATTTTTTGTGCAGTTCTTGTGAGTCACATTCGCGAATAGTAGCGAGAGATTTAATGATCGCATATTTTTTATCTTATTTCATTTCGGTCGATGCCAATATTTTTCTGTTACTGTCGACTTAGAGCTCAAAGTAATTTAGTAATTGATTCTAAGCACGGCAGCTCGCCAATGGCAGCTCTCCATTCAGGGGAATATCTTTGCTAATTTTATCCATCAGAATGAGATTACCATGCTAATCTCCCCCAGCCCTAGTACCTTGGTCAGTTGGGACACACTGATGCAAATGATGTTATTAAACACAAACCCTTCACCCAGGACAGAAGAGAAATGAAAGCAGGGGAGATGAGCACATCAGGATCCGTTACAAGGATTTCTAAGACTGAACTGGCATTGTTTGCCTGTGTCCTCTTCATCACCCCCGAGCTCTTGCGTGTGCAGCACTCTTTTTTTTTTCTTCTTTTTTTTTTTTTTTTTCTTTTTTCTTTTTAGCAATCTATGGTTGCTAGCTTGTTTATATCCAAATTTTTTCCCCTCAGGAAGATTTGGCTGCCCTTACAGAGTCTTAGTTTGCGAGGGGTAGCAGCCATAGCAGTTACAGGAGATTTTTTTTTTTTTTTTTCTCTCTCTGCACCAGTCTATTTTCAGCCTGTATCTATTAGGAAGGTCTATCAGCATTTCAAATCTCTTTTCTCTTAGGTTAGAAAGGATGCACTGCATGTGGCTGTGCTGAGTGACAGTGCTGCACTCCCCTTTATCTTAATCATGGGTGCTTTTGAGAGCACCCCTCTGTTCTTGGCCAGTCAGGAGAAAAGAAGCCTTCAGTTAAGGATTTTAATCTGCTGCTTTTTCTGCTGCAGAGCCCTGTTTTGGAGTATGTCCATCAGCTTGGTAACTCCATCTTGTAAAGGATGGAGATCTCTGGCATGGGTCCTGCAAAGCACTAAAGCATATGCTTAACTCGCAGGGGCCCCGCCGAGCTCCGGCTGGAGCTCCCTCTGAACGGCATAATGGGATCTGCTGATAGCCGGGCCTCTTCTAGCTCTGCCTGATTTCAGATCCACTTTCAATCAATAAGAACCCTTTTAAAATCAGGCAAAATCTGACCCTGAAAGGCAGTTTTGGCCCGTCGGCGAAGTAGATCAGTTCCATCCAGAGTGCAGGCTGTTTTGCAGGTACAGTGTACAAAATAGTGTACAAAGACCAGGGGCTGTTTTTGCAACATATTTCACTAATTCTTGGTGTTCGATGATATATTAATAATTATTTGCTGTTTTTCTTCAGGAAAGAAAGCAGGACAATTGCTCTGAGTCATGACTGATGCAATCTGGATACTGCAAGGCTCTCTTCTGCTCCTCTGAAGCTCCTAAACTTTGTGCTTAGGTAATTAAGAAGCTGATTTGCAGAACTTCTCCCTTGTCCTCACACATCATCTCATTGCATGAACCACTATGAATGACAGAAAGTAATTTGTTTAATTGCATTGCATTTTTATTATAAAACCACAACAGAACTGCGTATAATATGTTAATTTGTTTTCTGCCATTTATTTTTTTAATTCTATTTTCTTTTTCATTTGTTTAATCTTTTTAATTCTTTTGGAGTCAGCTTTAAAACAATGTAGAAAATGAAGGTATGCTTTCATAAGGTCAAAAAAAAATAGAAGGTACAGGGAGTTGCATAGGAGATTAAATCAGTCTAAATAAATGTACTGAATGCTACTAGAGGAGCATTTTCTGGCTTGCATTTGAGAAAAAAATGAGGATATAAAAATACTTAATTCAAAGGTTAAAAACATAAACAGTGGTTGTCTACAGAAACATTACACTCCCAATAGTTTTTATCTGAAAGTTTAAATTCTCAAGGGCAAATTAGGAGAAGCACTTGTGGGCAGTGTGTGTCACCGTCTACTTTTATCAAGCCAATATTTTTGATAGACATATATATTGTGTTGGCAGTTTAGAGAGTTCAGCAAACACCCCAGTTCCTAAGAAAAACTGGAAATTTACTTAGAATCCCTGCTTTTGGAGTGGCAGAGGCAGAGGTCAGCAGCACCACGGGGCCAGGTGATGCTTGCAGTGCTCATCGCATGGCTGCTGCAGCCGCATCCTGAGCATCACCGAGAGGCAATGTCAGGGGGAAGGTGAGCAGAAAGAGAGGAGGTGGAAACTACCCAGCTTCTCACAAGCCCCACAGAGCATCATTTGTAGACAAATATCAGATGTCTGACTTGCCTCTTATTACCTTGTTATTTATGTACTATCATTAACTCTTTTTTAAAAAATATTGAAGATATTTTCTCCAAGAAACTATGGTATTGGTTCAAATATTTGGTAGGCATTTCTGAAATGCATTTTCATTTTGTAACAATTCTGCTTCTTACCAGTTCATTGACACTACAGAATTGAAATAATTCAGCTAATCAACACAGTCTTCCCGAAACTTGTAAACCATGTATGCAGCCCTCCCCTCCTACTTCAGGAAGCTGTCAGAAGTGGTATGGGAAAATAGCTGGGCTCTGCTTCTCTCAGTAGGCAGGAGATGTGGCAGGAGGTCTGCCATGAAGGCACCCCATGTGGCAGGTCCAGCTCACATTATCAGCTCTGGTTCCCAGTGCTCAACAAAAGCCAAGCAGTGCCTCTTGCCTCCCTCCATCACCTTTCTGAATGCCTTTGGAGATGTTTTTAATGCCCTGAAGTGCCAAATGGGAAAATAACCAGAAGATTTTGTCTGGTTTTGGCTCCATAAGATGGCCTAGGTGTGGCTATTTCCATGGCTTCTCAGTCCAGTCTTTTTTTCTTCCTGTTCTTGTCTCTGAAGAGCATCACTGTGCACCACTCACATGCCTGGAAAAGTGCTCTTCCTAATTAAAAAAGTATAATCTTTAACTGATGCCCCAAACCTGTCAGTGTTCAAGAGGCATTTGGTCAATGCCTCTGCTTTAACTTTTGGTTAGCCCTAAAGTGGTCAGGCAGTTGGGCTGGAGGATCTTTGTAGGTCCCTTCCAAATGAACTAATATATTATATTCTGTTCTGTTCTGCTCCGTTCTGTCCTGTTCTGTTCTGTTCCATTCCGTTCCGTTCCATTCCGTCCCGTTGTGTTCCATTCCATTCCAATTAGGGAATTAGGGAAATAGGGTAATTTTTCTTGAGAGCTGATCCTTAAAGTAAACATTGTCAAAAGACATCTGCCCCTTCTCTCCCCAGCCTGGCCTCAGCTTCCCCCTTTACCCATACCCTCTAATGAGCTTACCATGTTCAGCTTTAGACAAGGCTCTTCTTCACTGTTCCTATATGTTTGTAGTGCCATATTATATGTAGCAAGAAGCAAGAATTATAGAAGTACCATATTATCTGGACAGTTTCAGTTAATCCCTGTGCTGCATAGAGAGAGCATGTGCATGTAAATATGTCCAAGGAAGATATGAAACCAGACGGTGCCTGACTTTGCATCATCTTCTGAAAAATTGCTCTGCAGAGCATCCTGCTGCTTCCAGTGTCATATTCTGCTACCTAAAAACCTACAGAGGACCAAAGCCAAAACCTATTGGGGGGCAGTCACTGCTGTACCATTAATTTGTCCATAGCAGGATGAAAGGAACAGCAGGAGGAAGATTAGATTTTTTTTTTTTTTTTTTTTTTTCTTTCACGTGGCAATAAAAGAAGAATAATAAAATTACTTCTGGGCAGGGATAAAAAATAGTGCTGAAAGAGGGATGATACTGATATTGTGGTGCAGGGGATTATATACATTTCCTGAGAGACACGGATGCTTGTAGGCTAGGTTTTAGCTGCTCCTTCCCCCTTTTGCACATGTCCCCTTCTGGCCAGGTCCCTACAAGCAATGTGACACGGAGCTATGCTCAGAGCCTCCTGGGAAGGGCTCTGGGTGAGCAGTAGCTTAGTGCAGGTCTGTGGTGGAGGTTTGGGTGCTGACCTCACCACCAAGGCCATAACTCATTGCCACTGCTCCATCAGAGATGATTTTCCACCAAGGGAAAGTGAGAAACAGAAAGAAACCCTCAGCAGCAGCACGTGATTTTTGCTCCCTCAATGTGAAGAGATGTGCTCGTGTCAGTGCAAGTACAGCGGCTGATTTTCTATACGGCCCGAGCTTAGCTTACCTTGAAACTCTGTGTGCATTCATTGATAACCCCATTATGAAATTCAAGAGACCTAATGCAATTGTGTCGAGGAAGATTTACTTGTTAAAGGGAAAACAACTTTCACATAAATAATTTACTACAACAGAAAAATAATCCTCTGCGCTATCATCCTTGCATTGAAACTAATCGAACGGAGTTATTTTTAAATTGCTTGGAAGTGTACTGCTCTCTTTTCATTGTCAATAAATATGCTCTGTTTCAGCACAGCACTTCACTCAATGCATCTGAATTTTCAGGGGAGTCGGGTGGGGGGGCACAGGAATTGATCAGAATTTTTAAAAAATGCAGAAAGTGGAAGTTCCTACAGAAAAAATTGTATGCTGTAAAATTCACAACTCTTTTAATAACCTGAAAATGGGTCATGTTTCCTGTATTGATTCATGTCCAGCTTCTGCTTTGCCATTGAAGTTTTGCCATTGGCCTCAGTTGGTAGAGATCTTTAACCCTCTGCTGGGATGGGTTCCGTCTAAATCCTGGAAAAAAACCAGCAGAATTTAAATTCAATGAGCAGCACTCGGATTTTCAATAGGGGTATGAACAGCTTTATTTGACTTCTCATATGACAGCAACAGAAAGATGCAATTGCTAGATATTCTCTTTACCACCCCACACCACCTCATTTATTTATTATTTATTTGCTTAACTTTTCATCCATTTCACCAGATTAACCAAGAGGAGTTATGAGGACTACTAACAACCACACTTGCATTTCTAAATACCCCTTTCCCTTGTACATATGTCAAATCAAGTAAGGCTCCCCTTATTTTCTGCCAATCTAAGCAATATTTGCTGTTTAGCAATTACCGTGTCTGCCCAGGATAATTTTCTTTCCAATGTTCTTTCCTGTCCCATGCCCTGGTTTTTAGACCACTCTGGTTCTCTGCAAACACCATTGTCCCCTATGGAGGCAGCAATTGCATGAAAGGAGGAAGGTGAAATCACCATCTACACCACCAGGGCCTCTTGCTAAAGACCATCTGGGCTGCTCAGCATCCCTCATCCTGCCTCCCTGCTTCCACCAAGCAGCCTTGAGTTCAGCAACCAGTGTTACAGGGGCTGGAGATGTCGGCTGAGGAGCTACATGTGACACTAAGATGAAGCCTACACACGTGTGTTCTTAAAATTAATAGTTGGAAATAATCACAATTATTGTTTAAATAAAGTTCCGGGGTAAACAATTGTCCTTTCTGTACATGGACAAGTCTTTATCATTTTGGTCCTGCAGTTTTTAATAAAAGCAGCAAATTGAATAGTTTTGGTTTCCAAGAGCTGACATTTTTCATTAAAAAATATATAAAAGCATGGAGGACTTGTGTGTGGCCGGGTGAGAATTTTGATTGAAAAGTCTCTTTTTAATGACAGCAGTTTGCTTTATTGGAAAATGCTCACAGAAAAATGCTTGCCATCAACTTGTGATCTCCCCGAAAGACTGATTTGATTTTATTTAGTAGGTGTTTAGTTCAGAGGATTCAGCAATAAGTGCGTGTCCTAGCATAAACATTTTTGGGACATTCATGCATATTCAGTGGCAGTAAAAGGGCACTAAACTTGCGTTTGTGTGAGGACTGTGGGATATTAGATGTGTCAGCATAAGGAGCTTTCTTGCCTCTTGTTTTTATTCTCACCTACTCTTTATGTAAGACCTCCAGGTCTTTATGTATAGCTGTGTCTTCCCTGAGCATGGAGGACTGCTGGTTTAACCATCATGGGATACACTTGAGCTGGCATAACTTGTAGATATAGACAAATTTAGTTTAAGTGCAAGTCCCAGAAAGGCACCAGAGAAATCATATCACCTCCTGTAGCACCTGAATGTCACCACTTTGGAGGGAGTCACCTTCAAGGAGAAGTCATTACAATGTCTCATCGTCCTGTCGTGTCACGGCTTGGATCCCCACGCTGTTAAAAACCAACCTGTTAATCTCCATGCACAATCTAATAAATGCAAAGGAGTCAGTGTGGAACCATCCCTCTCACAGCTGGTTATTTTGTGTTTCTGTAATTAGCACCATGCACACAGTTACGGCTGTCGATACTCTTAGGCTGAGCCTACCTAACAACTTGCTCGCACTGATGGGGCAAGATCCTGCTCCATCCTCCCCAGCTCACCTCTCCCCATGCCCTCACCATGAGCTCTCCTGTTCCCTTCTTACACCAGCTTTCTGTTGGCATGGACTCTCTGGTGTGAGTTGAAGTTAGAGTCTTTCTATCCAAGGGAGTCATCATTTGGACTTCTCAATTTCATGGTCTACGCTCATTCCATGTGTGGAAACATAATTATTTTTGAGCCTGTTACCAATCAAACCTGGTTGAAATCAGCCAAGGGGCTTAGAAGTTATTACGGGGAGGATAAGGAAGGGCCCAGACAGACACACAAACAGCGTGATGACAATGAGCTTCATTTCCTTAGGAAGCCAGGCAAAAAATTACTCTTCCACTGGGTCTAATTTTGCATGGACAGAGATACCAGAACACTAATGCATCAAAATTACAACTAAAGTAGAGGTTCTGGTGACAGGCGGAAGAAATTCCAGCATGCTGCGCCAGACCCGTCCCTTGCAATGCTGTCCCTCCTCCCTGGCACGCATACGGACAGCGTTATTAGTACATGCGGGAGCTGTCAGGGCAAAACATCTGGTGCAATGCAAGCGGGTTGCCTTCCACAGCTGCCGCAATCTGCTTCTAATGCTGCTTTAACAACCCTGTGAAGAACCAGCCCAATGTATAGGGTGATCCTATAGCACTGCAGGGCTTGTCTTGTCCATAGGGACCTTCGTCCTATGCTTCTGCTCAGCAGAAAAAAAAAGAAAAAAAAGAAAAAAAAAAAAAGTTTTCTAGGACAGTTTTGCTGAAATGTTTGAATAAAAAATATATTGGATTGTCTAAAAATTCATGACCTGTAGTTTTGACTTAATCTATGTAGGTGTGAGTATAGTGATGACAGAGCTGGCTATGGATGGCCAGGACGTGCCTGTTGGCCACCACACGCGTGCAGTCCTGGACAGCACCTGCACCTTTATGTGTGCAGCACACAACTGGGTGTGTTGTGGCTCCTCATGTCAGGCAGGAGCCTCTTCCCAGCTGCTGCAGAGTCCTCTGGCTCTCTTACAAGAAAATTTGATTTTCCAGAGCACCCAGGTCCAGGCATGATTCCCAGAAGCCCGGTTAGTGGATGAGCAGCAGCACTGCACCACAGGCCTGCAGAAGCTGTCTGCAGGGTGTCCTGACACATCCACGGGCCCTTCCACTTGCCTGGGTCTTGCCCACCTCTAGCACCCTGTTCATCTCAGAAATACTGATTTTTGTCAATGTTTTCACTCCTGGGCAGATGCAGGCCACTTTCTCTGGGGAGCACCCTCTCCTTTGCAGAAACATGTACATAGCTTTTGCTGCTCCCCCAAGTAGGCAAATGGAAAAAACAAGGGAATACCTTCCTCCAGAAGGACAACAAGGAGTGGGGAGGGCTTGCAGTGCTATCACCACATCAGTGCACTCCCTCCTTCCTGTCCAGGGGAACTACTCTCTGCAGCTGAGAGGTGATTTGACTCTGGGGCTTGCTCACCTCTTGGCCTCCATGTCACTGCTCTGAGTATAACAGCGGTGGGCGCAGGGGCATGAGGTCCCTCAGGATGGCGTCCCTGCAGCACGTTGCTCCACCTGGGCAGCAGTCAGAGGGACTTCTTGTCCACCACTGCCCTGCCTGAATGAGAACTGGCAGGCAAGAGGTGAGACAACACGGATCCTGGTCCCAGCCCTCTGAGCTGTCCAGTGCCCTGAAAGGTGTTTTGAAAAGCAAAGTACACTCCGTTAGTATTTACTGTAATAACATTATTGAAGCACAAATGTAGCTAAACTATTTGAATACACAAGTCAAAAAATAAATTGGAATTACCATTAACTTAGTCAGTCTTACCCCAGAATAAGTGAAAATCATCAGCGTGGTTAAATACCAGTGGTGTCTGTAAATGGTGGTCTGGTCTGAAAGTGCTGTTCTGCTCTGACCATTGCTGCCACTTTCTCCATTAGTCCAGTCAAGGAACTGATACAAAAAGTTGACTCCAGAGTTGCTGATAATTCAGCTTCAAACACTTATGGTATTTTCCAAAAATGCACAGTGCTTGTGGCTTTATTGGAATCTTCTGCATTAAAGGAGGCTGTAGTTAAGTGGGTGTCTGTCTTTTCTCAGGTGACAAGTGATAGTACATGAGGAAACGGCCTCAAGCTGTGCCAGGGGAGGTTTAGTTTGGGCATTGGGAAGAATTTCTTCACGGAAAGGGTGGTCAAGCATTGGGGAGTGGAGGAGCTGCCATCCCTGGAGGTATTTAAGATACAAATGGGTTTGGCTCTGGTCCTCTGTTTCCATCTGTAAAATGAGAATAGTGATATATTTTTTTTTCTTTTTTTTTTTTTTCTTTTTTTTAATGTGACAAAAACAAATACATAGATGTTATTTTCCAAAGCACTAACTGGGATGAAAGCTATACAAGAACACCTACAAAAAATTAATTCCTTCAGCTCAGATTTTGAACAATACATGGTAAATAACACTTGGAGATTAAGAAGTTTTATATATATATATTAATATATATAATTTGTAACAAATATTAATTTTGCTCAATTAATAAGGCAAAAATCCCGTGGAGATAACATTGCTTGATTAAGGAATTATAAGCCCTGTCTGTATAGGCGTAGGATTTCATTTACACAGGCAGCCTTTATCCAAAATCTAAGTGTTTGATTTTTTTCCCCTCGGCATTCCTGCAATTGTAGTTTTCTGAATGGAACATATATGTGCCCCCCCTTTAAGGGCTGCTTTCTTAACATTTATTTAAGAAAACACATGAATTGCTTTAGATGCCTTATGAAGTTAATTAGATAAAATTAGGGATAATTAAGTGTCATAAAACATGATATAAACTTGCTGATGTCAAGGGGGATGTTTAAAAACAATGACAATGACAGGTAAATTTGACATATGTCAGTAGTTTTTCAATAAGTTTATCTAATAGATAACTGGATTTGTTTTCTTTTCCAAGCTTTCCTGTCCACATAATCCAGGTCTACTTTATTCTAGAGCCTGATTACAATATTCCCATTCTTATTTTTAAAAGTAAAACCATCTTCTAAACGTGTCTTGAAATGCCTCTTTCAAACACCATTTATATTAACATTTTTAAGGATATAGATGATTGGGCCGAGTTAATTAAAATATATCATTAAGATTGTATTTTCCTGTATTAAAAAATAGATTGCATTTTACATCTTCCTTGCTTTTGTTAGAGCAGTTCCACTACAAGTTGCTGTATACCCGCCTGTTGTCTATGCCTCTGCACATTGACCTTTGTTGTAAGATCTGCTATAGACATCACAAACTCTCACATCAATTTACTACAATTGGATGTGGCATCTTCCAGCTAATTTGATTTACGGAGAAATGCACCTGGCTCTGTTTTTCCCTATAGAATGTTGAGGGAGTTCGGAGTCCTCCCAGATGCCATCTATCTGAGTAGCCCATGTGTTTTCAAGGTCTAAGCGGTTTGTCTTCATCTACCAAAATGTAAGCCACCACAATAGGAGAGTAACTAAATTACTTAATGCAGAAATGCATTTGATTTTAGGTGCAAAATACATACTTATATATGCAGACGTACATATGCTTGGGTATATATATAAAATCTATGTGTATGGTATATATTATATATATAAATATAAAGGACATAACATATATACAGATATATGCAAATAAAATCATGCATATATTCCTATGCTACAGCATATATTTAATATTCTGTCTGTTTTACTTTTTTTTTTTTTTTACTTTTTTTTTTTAAAAAAAAACTTTTAGCTGTAACAGGAACTCTTTGCCAAGAAGAAAAACATTTCAAGTCCTAGTGAAACTTTCCAGGCGCTGAATTAGATCACGTGAATCAAGCAGGTTATGAAGATCAATTCTGTTCCAGTGGCAGGAACAGAGGGAGAACGAGCCATAGACTTTTTTTTCTATTTCGTCCCACAGGTCCCAAAGTAAAACCATGATTTAAAGTATATACATTAACTGTACATGCATTTTGAGCAATCAAACAAATTAAATCACTGGATATACAGTTGCAAATGACTGTGGTAATTAAAACGAGTCCAGACATTTTAATGGAGAAGGTTGGTGTGGTCCTACTGGACCAAAAGCTGCTGTGAGCTGAGCCAGCAGAGACCTGGCCTCCAGTATTTAACAGTATGCTGGATGGCTTCAGTGGTTGAAATTTTGGGGGCACGGTGGGTGGGGGAGGGGAAATAATTGTTTTCTGAAATAATGTTTTCATGACAAACTACTTTAGTTGCAAAATACACAGGTAAAATATTACACTTAATAGTGTAAACTCGCCATACTCCACTTTACCACAGGTGGAAAAACTAAGTACATTAAGATGAAATGGCCTGAAAACTTCTAGGTTTAGTTCTTCAGAAATGCATTGTGTTCACTGGAGAGCTGGCTGACAGTACACGGAGCAGCGACCTGGTGCTGGACACCAGATTTAATGTTCTCTGTGAACCCAGAAGCTTTCCCTGATGCCAGCTGCGGCCTAAGTCTTGCCTGCAGATTAAAAGTGGTTTTTAATGGAGTTAGCGGATGCTGGAACTGTGCTTAAAGTGGGGTGGGGGTGGAGTGGAGGGAGAGGGAGAAATATGGCTTTTGGAGGGATTTGTTTGGAATAAGAATTTCAAAGGTTAAATCAGACCCTGTGAGAAGGAATCACAGGTAGCAAAAAACCTACAGATTCTTAAAGCATAAATACCCACTCCTAACACTGTAGTAGGTATTCAGCATCAAATATGGCGTTGGAAACATGAAAGGAATATTAAGGTGATTAAGTTGGCAATGACAGACAAAATTAAATAATAAAAAAACCCACATGCTACATGGTGTTTTTTGGTACTTTGATCACTAAAACTGTAAATCTCTATGAAGAAGTAAAATGAAATGGCTTGTTAGAGCTGAAGTATTTTGACTTCCTAATCTGCTCTTTCTTTTCCTGTCTACTGATTCGTGATTACAGAATGTATTTCCTTGTATTTTCACCTTCAATAAGGTAACTAAATTATGTGAAACCAATAAATGAGTACTGGTTGCACAGTCTGAGCCTACTTTGGCTATACCTTTACAATGAGATCCCTAAATAATTTCTGGAAGTGTTTGGAGTAACTGCCTTTACAAATCCCAGGAAGCTAAAATAAATAAATTAATTAAAATGCTTGTTCAGAAAAGCAGCTTGCAATGACGTGTCGATAAGGTGCTGTTAGAATACAACCGTCATTTACTTAACAAACATATTTATTTCTCTTCTCACAGAGTAATCTTTGGTAATGGTTTCTCTTTTCAAAACATTTGTCTGTAATTTCCATTTACTGCAGTGACACCTAATGGTAGGAGAAGAAGAATTGATCTCCAGCCGCCTTGTTTGCTATGGAACAAAGGGTTTTTTGCATTTTAAGCTAGTGGGGAATGTATGGATTCTTTCCTCTCTCCTCAAAGAGCAAACAGACTCTACTGTGATCTGGAAAGCATTCAGCTGCAGGAACAAAGGCATCCAAACTAGAGGTCTAAAGCTATGGCCTTTAGAAAGCCAAAAACCTAGCCACAACTTTTATAAGCTTTTAAGAGCTAAACTTCCATTACAAGCAAGGAGGGAGAGCTACGTCTGAATATTAAAATGGCTAATAAGAAAATAAACTTTCTCCATGGCATATGGTCATGACTATACATCTGGAAATTTCAGGCTCAAGGGGGCTAATGTTTGTGATGGATATTTTAAATTCATCTGCACTAAATGCTGCCAGAAAGTGAGTTATTCAGGTCAGAATAAAAGTTGGCAAGATATATGCCAAAGATGTTCGGAATTTTGTTCTATATAACAAGCTTATAAAATACCTTTTTATGCAGCTAAGACCAGCTGGGCGAAAGTTTATCAGCCAAATGCAATTATAGGAGGTGTAAGTCTTATTAATGTATTAGGAATTCTCAGGGTACGACTGGACCATTCCAGATGTGCTGCTGCATAATGAGTACAGTGTAACCTTGATCAGGAAGCCAGTCTGCCTGATCTCCTCATCTCTTCTGATAATCTATATAATATTTACTTGTGATGGCTCAGAAGGGAGTAATAGAAGTAATAGGTTCTCATTCAAATTGGGACTTCATTTTGTAATAAATGCAGCTCGGTGTAAGCCTGAAACAACAAAATTTTACTTCATCTGAAGTAGAAATGGCATTTCTTTAAACTTGCAGCTAAATAAAGGTACATCTTATTTAATATTCTGGCTAGGACAGGTGTATTTTGACAGTGTAAAGGCCAGGTTAATGAAGGGGTTTGTGTTGGGGTAGTGACAGCCTCCACGGGATATTTGTACAGAAAGCAGTGGTTATCTCCATGAGATGCATGGCTGCCAATGTTGAGGATGGTGTCCTCCAGGCTGCTCCAGGGAAGTGGCAACTAGGCAGGCTGGGAGGGAGGAGCAGACTGCATATCCAAGGGAAAAAAAATAAAAATAATAATAATAAAAAATAGGGCCTATGAAGATAACTGGAGGTTTGTCTTTTAGGGTTTTGTTTTCTTGTACTGTAACAGAACTGCTCTGTTGGAGAGCTGGGGAAGATGCAAGCTGGGTCTCATTGAGCCACTCCTTCCTCTGGGGGTAGGTAACCAAATAAGAGGCTTGAATCTGACCTGCTTACTCAAGGTACCCACAAAAACAACCCTACTCTGTTTTTACCTTCTGTTTGTTAGCACAACATTTATAAATCAGCTGCCTTACCTGCAAGTGTGCTATTGACTGGGTAGCCAGGAGGGCCAGCTCTTACCCTCAGACATTTGTGCTAATCAGTGGTCATTGGTAATTACCTCCCATTACAAGGGCTGCCAGCAGCCTCCACAGCACGCTGTTGTTCTCGGAGTATTCTGGCATCTAAAGAGACCACAACAAATCTACGTGTCTTCCCCATTTGTAATGACAGATTCCCCAAAGGAGACATGGCTCGTCTTAGGGACCTATTGTCCTCTTTGTACATACAGTCAGCTCCCATTAATCTCATTAACGAGACCTACATTCCCAAACTAGAAGGAAAAAAAATTCAGCTGGTAAGAAACACAGATTTCCTGGGGAGGCAAGAAGGGAGCTAAGGAGACTGCCAGCCCTTCAACCCTCTGCTCCCTGCCCCATGGCACCCCAAAAATGCCTGGGGTGCTCCAACGGGAGCACCGGTGGAGATGTGTGGGGCCACCCCACATCAGTCCACCCCATTCAGTTCTGGCTGTGACTGATTGCACACACAGAAGGACAGGGAAGGAAGGGGGAGGAAAGAAAAAGAAAACTAGTCTGGTATCCCTGTTGCCCCTTCCAATCCCTGGCGGTGTTCAGCAGGTGTTTGTTGCAGTCCTCAGGAACACACAGGGCTTAGGGAGGCAGAACAGTGTGTTACCTTCACTTGTTTTCATCTCAGGAGAGGAAACATAAGCAGCCATTTAACCTTTCATATTCAATAATTCATTTCACTGAATCACGTCTGGAAACACTGTTGCAGGCTTAAAATAACCCTTATTTGGCTAAACTCCTTGGGAATAAAACTTCCCAATGGTGTCTGCTGGAAGGGATGGGTTCTTTCAGGAAATATAAGCTGAGTAATTACCGTGTGTCACTGCAGCATGCTTTTCCTGCCCTCCTGGTGCCATCCGCACAAGAGACCTTCCCCTGCTCCTATCTGGAGGTAAGGAACCCCTTAGTCTTCTCTTCCCAGCAGAAAGCCCAAAAAGGTGGCACATGTTAAAGCAACAGTCTCCTGGGTATCAGGGTGCTAGAAGATGGCTCTGAGCTGCCACTTTGTTACTGCTCTTCATTTCAGCTGGATAATTAGTGATGAGAAATGTTATTGTATACATATATACAACAGAAACTTACCTGAGAAGTACGGTCAGAAGCTTCTGATTATGGCTTATTGTTGATGCTCGGGGCTGGGAACAGGGTGGGAGCAAAGGAGGGGTGGACACGCGGGGAGTGGGGCCATGGGAATAGGATCAGCCTTGGTGCTCTGAGTCATCCAAGAAGGCTGGTGCCAAGGAGCTGCTCTGCTGCGACTGGAAAATTGAATTCAGCTTGTGCTTACTGGGAAGCCTTGAGTCAGCCCTGTTTCTGCTACTCTGCGAAAAAATGAGCATTGCCCAGATTATGTGGCATTACCGCCTTTATTATCTACGTCAAATGAGTCCGATGTTTTTCAGACTTCGTGGCCTGATGATGGGACATACTAATGTCTATGTTCAGCACTGAAGATTGAATTTAATTGCATGCCAGCTGTCTAGCATACTGTGAGATGAAGCTGTAGCCCCCAAACATGTGGCAGGCCAGCCACACCACAGAAAGCCCACCCTGGCAGGCCCCAGGGAGCCTGGTCAGCATGCTGTGGGAACTGGGATTTAAACATGAACTGAAAGCGAGGGGTGTTCTTAAGGGATTCATTGACTAAAAGTTGTCTTGATCGTATGTTCTGCTAAATCCTTCAGCAGAACTTCTTCCTAGGCAGTAAGGAAAGGGGCGTCTGAAAGAGACAACCCAGTGCCATGCACAACAAAATGTTCAAAGTCCCACCGCCCTTCCTCCTCTCTGCGAGGTGTTTGGCTCTGCTGACGCTGGCTCACCAGCTTCAAATGGATGCTTACGGGTGAGATGGATGGAGCAATGCTCCAGCTGAGGGGATCCTGGACTCCTTCCACCTCCACCCATCAACAAGATCACTTCCCTGCTGTACCCAAACTACACTATGTGCTAGATGTCCAGCTGTTGTTGCTGTCTTGCTTGTTTGTTTTTCAGAAGCATTGTTGAAAATTTTTGTTGAACTATATGTTTAAATATGGTTTAACTTCATCAGTCCATCAAGTTATGCAGTGTTCCCTGAAATATGGCTTTGGAGGCTTTGTGGGGAGTTTCTTAAACAAGCATTTAATAAATAAAAATGTATACCTGAAGTCTGAAATAAAATATCAGTGATACAACTTGACACTAAAGAAAGTCCTTCTAGCCACCGGAATATTGCCTCTCACCTGACTGTGCCTAGTGTGAGGTGCCCTTGCATGCAGCTGGGACGTAAGTACTGCAGCCTGGCTGGGGTTAAGGTGCTGAAAGGCAGGTGCTGGAGGCTGGAGGAGGTCCTGCTCCATGCTGGTCAAAGGACACCCTCGTCTCACTACTGGTTTGGTCTCTACACTAAGAAAATGAGGGAGGAAGGCTCCTGTCTTGGAGTTGTATTAAATGCGCTCATTCGGAGACGTGTGCTAATATTATGGAGAGGAAGGGAAACCCAGAGCCACAAAGTTTGGATTTATGTCTGGAAAATCTGTTCCTCTTCAGTGTGCAAAATTTAGCCGGAAATCTAATTAGTAAAGATTTCAATATTTATTTATTTATTTATTTTGTGAGATGTCCTTATCTCAGTTTCCAGTAAGGTATCAGATACTAAGACACAAGCCTCCCCATGATGATATGTCTGCTTTACTTCCAGTCACTGAGAAAACCCAGAAGTCCACTTATTAAAAAAAAAAAAAAGAGAGAGAGAGAGAGAGAGAGAGGCAACCCAACACTTTGAAAATGTCCATAATATTTTACCTTTAGTTTGTTTAGAGAAAAATGCAAAAGTTGGGTTTGTTTCAAATATTACTGTTTCAAAATTGCAGGCAACTGAAAAGCTTGATGCTTTGATTTCAGTCTGATTTGGGACTTTTATTTTCAGAAAGAGGAGAATCAGCTGCAAGTAAGTAAGCTGTTTACAAATTATTAGTTGCAAAATGACTAAAGCCAGACTGAGGTGATGGGGCATCTTTAATGACCCAGTCCTGCTGCAAAGAGGATGCTACCCCAGCTCTTTTAGGGTCCTTTTATAATTAATATGAGGTACCGGCGCAGCATGGGGAAAACCTGAGCTGCCCTGAAAGAGCTGTTTTCTGTCCTCTTTTATATATGCTCCATATTTAATCCAGGAGGAAAAGAAAGGTTTGTCCTTAGCTAGCTCCTATGAAATCCTTTGGTCTCTTGAAGTGATGCTGGTAGGCAGGCAGCTTAGAGATCAGCAGTGTGTGGTCTGATGTGGGAGGGTTAGTAATGATTTTGGAGGAGTATTGCTTCAACAGAAGATGATCTCCAAAAATAATCCCCATCTTTTTCTCCATATTTTGAAACAATCCGCCCTATGTTTTAAAAAAATAACCCCAACTTTTTAAATTGCAAGCAATGTTACCTCCTCCCAGACCTACAAATTTATCTTATAAAATCAGTTCTGTTACCCAAGCATGACGTGTCATTCTCAGAGACTTGGTTTTGTTTTGTTTTGTTTTGTTTTGTTTTGTTTTTCCCCATTACTTAAATTACTTATTCATTACTTGTATTGAAAAGGATGGGGCCTTCAGATGCTTCAATGAAAATGCCTGTTACGATCACAGCCACTTCCTGAAGAAGCTCTTAAAAAACACCTATATCAAGCTCTTCTCTTGGCTACTGATTTTTTTTTTCCTGGTAGTCAAGTTGTTCTGGGTGTCTGGCTTCCTCTTCTCACCACCTGGGTGGGTGTATAATTGTGAGCCGTTGTGGTAAGCCCTGCCCTGAGACATCTCCCTTCCTCTGAGTGCTTGGTACTGGGAACAAGCAAATCACTTTAAAACATTTTGTAAAGCCAGGTTAGCATCAGCTCTACCTGCAATTTGACCACAAGCTGATGCATTCCTTTTTTCCTTCTTCTTCTTTTTTTTTTTTCTCATTTTACCATGAGTTAAGAAAGTGAAGGCAACTTCATTCAAGAAACTAGAGCTCTTCTGAAAAAGAGACAAGAACAGTGCTTCTACTTTGGAGAATGGGAAGAGGATCTTCATGGTCCTATTTCTGTTATCAGTCAAAAAAATGCAAAGCAGCTGAAGACTGACCTGAATCTGGACACTGGGAAGAAGGGCACAGGGGGAAGAAAAGGTAGGGGCAGCAGAGAGGAGAAGCAAAAATGACCATTACCGTACTACTTGATGGTGACTGATATTGTGTACAACTTGAAAATTATAAAGTCTGTTCATTTTAGTACCTATAAATTATATTATATTTAACTGAGCATAGTCATGGCTACTCTTCTTAGTTAAAGGTACTTAGAATAATATCCTTTTGCATTATAAAAATGGTTTAATTTAGTCTGGTTTTAAATAATAATGTATGTTCCCATCACTATTTTAAGTGACACACAAATTGCATTGCAAGTTTGCTATTTGTCATGTTTTTAAAGCTTTGAAGTCAATATTACTTGTGATTACACTCATCAAGGAAAGCAGGGACTTCTCCTTCCACTGCAAAGCAAGAAATCCTGCCTGTGCCATAAGGGTCACGTGTAAGATGTGTGTATGAAAACCTAAATAACAATAAAATGCCAAAAGTTGGACAGAGAGGCTGAGACAGAATGCCTGAAACAAGTCCTGCTGCTGCCTCCTGCGGTCTGTGCATCAGGTGCAGATTTCTGAACGCTCCCTTGCACATCCTTAGCAGCCCTGAGTGGGTTATACAATGACAGAGCCCGAGGTTGTTAAGTTCAGGAGGAGCAGGAATGAGCCATTGATGCTGCTTGAAACAAGGGAAAACAATAGGTCTTTAAGACAGCTTCCCTTGCTGAATGTAAATTGTTTTTTAATAAAATGTAGACAAAACCAGATGATGTCAGAAGAATTCCTCCCTTGTGCCACCCTGGAGATTGTTCAATAAACTGCAAGAAATGCATACATTTTGGGGAACGTTTCTGTGTTTGTCATGCCCATTGCATCCGTACATGTGACCTGATCTTGGAGGCCCTTTCTTGCATACCCAATTTGTTGTTTCCAGCAGGGCTGTGTGTGAAAATGCAAGATATTGGGTCTGTGGGATAGAGCTTACAGACAGCAAGCACAGG
Source organism: Heteronetta atricapilla (assembly GCA_011075105.1). Lineage (NCBI taxonomy): Eukaryota > Metazoa > Chordata > Aves > Anseriformes > Anatidae > Heteronetta > Heteronetta atricapilla. The sequence continues at coordinate 71,427,322 of CM021734.1, read as the reverse complement.
GCAGTTTTGTTTCTACCTTCAGCTGTGCCTTGTGGGATGTTCCACACTTAATTTGTTGTGTTTAATTTTTCCCTTCCTCTCATCAGCAATTCTTTTCCCCAGATTCTGTTGGTGGTGAGTTCTTCCTCTGATTAACAAAAATCATGCCAAAAAATACAGACTCTTCTGTGTATGTATGAATAGATACATATGCACAGAAAATAATTGCATGTGTGTGTACATGTGTATTAGTACATATGAGTGCACACTAACATGCAGCAGTTGTGTCTAGATGTATGTGTACACATGCAGTCATTTTTTGGAGAGTGATGCCTTGTGTTGGCAAGTTGTGTTAATGAGAAATAAATCTTCAAGCTGGCAAATAATGTCCTTTTAAGACAATCTATACATTAGCTGTTCATGTCTGATCATTTTTGTGAGTGTTATCACCTAGCAGTTAAAGTCATCTGATTTCATGTGTCGCATCTGTATTAAAAACAACAGAGTTCCCTGTAATTCCTTCTGCATTTTCTTCAAACACAAGGGAAAAAGCACATTCCCTAATATGTTTTATGGGTACGGTCTCTTTGTAATATTTCCTTTGCAAAGGTCCTGCTCATATTTGTATCTTATTACTTTTCTTATACTGGATTTATTGATAGTTTCTAACAAAAATATGATTTCAGTATATTTACGGAACAAAACTCAATATAACAGCCCTCAATTCGATTTTTTTCATCAAAATGGAGAACAATAAAGAATCTAAAATCTTCAGTTCAGACACATAGCATCAAAACCTCCTATATTGTTAAAAGAAATAACTCAATAACAGGGAAGTGATAGATATTACTTAAAGAACAGCATTAGCTTTGTTTACCTTATCTGTGTTTCTAATAATCCAGGCTACAACTTGGAGTGTTACAAATATTTTGCTCCTGAAACATGTATAAATTCAGTCATATCCTGTAAATGGGAAAAAATAATGCTTATACATTAAGGAATATTTATTGCATATTGTTATTGCTAGTAAAAGTGTTATATACATTCAGATGCATTTCACACGAAGGGGATTTTTGTTCTTGTTCTCCCACACTTCTTCCAAAAAGGTATTTTGTTTGTGGGGTTGAATTTTTCTGCTAAGAGTTTATATTCTGCATTTCTAATGGATTACTTGCAGAGAAACACTGTGGAGCTAGTTCAGGGGGGTGTTCTGTTTGTTTTTTTATTGACCACTAGCTAAAGATTTGATTAATAACTTTGGCTAACAATAGATTTTTAGTTAAATAGATGGATGAATTCATTATTTACCTGTTCTTATCCTCGTGTGTATTGCCCAGTGATGATTATAGCTGTTTTAGAAATGATCCTTATTTATGGTATGTTGCATCATCCAGAGATGTAGTAATGATTTTAGATTTTCCACCTAAATTACAGGGCACTTTCCACTGAAAATGGTAAACAATATTACAAACTTAAAAAAAAGAAGTAATCTGATTTCAGGGAAGAGGGAACCCAGTGAAAGATGTGTGCTTTTATAAGGATGGACAATGGAAAGCAAAATAATAACTCCTAAGTTTGATTGTTCAAATATATTCTGCAATACAGAGAGCTGCATGCAGGCTGGAGCAGGCATGGGGCAGGAAGGTTAAGTAGAAGAGAAGGCACAATACTTCAGATTGGCAGTAGACTGCAGCAAGAATAATCTAATCAAAACTAAATTAAATTATCTAGTCCCAGGGCAGGCTCCTGGGACTGCTGCACTGAATGCTAGCAGAGCTCCTCCTAGACATTTTTCCCCAGTCAAACTCACATGATGAATGCAGATGAAATTTGAAATATGAAAATCTGAAATAATTTATGGAAGTTGTCAGAAATTTGGCCTGCTTGTGGTGTAATTTCCTCTGAGACGAGGCAGGCTGGCTCATTGCTTCTAGTCTCAGAGCAGTTGCTGGTCTTCCAGTGGATGGATCAACCCCTTTAAAATGCTCTTCCAGACAAATTACAGCTCATTACAGACAGCCTTGCACCATGCCATTATGTCAGAGGAAATCTTTTTTCATTTGCACAAATTTGCTTGGAATTCTCATATTTATTTGAGCATCCATTATCGAATCTGAACATTGAATTATCCACAATTATTTTCTGGGTAGGCGGATGTTTGTGTATATGGAATAGATAGTGACTGTGTATATAAAAATATTATAGCATTGCTGGAAATCCTACATATTTCTAACAACTCTGTTTATGTAGAGAGTTGCCACTTATCTATAGGAAGGTTATTTCCTGAAGATGGTCTTTTATGCGATGCATTTACTTTCCAAAAGGAGTCATCTACAGAAAACAGTTCACTTCCCCGTGACTCAGAGTCTGCTCCTTGCAGTTATCACAATTAGGATTTCTGTCTGTGCATATGTAATTTGCGTATGGTCTGGCCCCGTGTGAGACATCTCCAGTTGTTATTTACTTCAAATTATGTTCCATAACAAACACACTGGCTCCATTACCACCATGCTCACATCTAGCACACTTCCCACCTCTTCCTTGTGCTGAGAGGGGAAGGGCTGACGTGCAAGAAAATGAAGGGTCAATGACGGAACCCATCCTGAAGTCCTCACTCCATTGCTCTCAGGTGAATTTTGCCTATCTTAGGACTACGAGTGAAATGATGTGCTCAGTTTCTACATTTTCTTGTTACTCAGCCCTGTTCCTAGGATACCGGTATTGCAATTTTATGGTTGTTTAACATCACAAATATTCTCTGGAAGACAGATTTTACAAGTGGTAGATCCAGAGTCAAGTTGCCCCCGATCTCACTGGGGCACCTGGGCTCCTAGATGCAAACATTTCTAAGGATAGGAGTTGCTGTGGTGTACAAGGCCACTGCACCACTGAGAATGTTTTTCTTCTTTTAGTGTGCTCAATGTTAAGAATCCAAAAATCTTGGCATTGGTCCTTCCAAGAAGACCTTCCCAATGAGGAAGAAGGTTTGTGTCACTGAAATCATGGGATTGGGTCACTCACTGAAAATATGATGAGTTATTGGCTTTGTTTTAAGAAGCATTCAATTGCAAACACTCTCAGTCCTCCATATAAGATTAATCAGATTAAAGTTTTTAACTGCCTTTTGTATCTTGTTATGTAGATGCCCTTTAGCTAACTTCTATTCTATTCCAGCACCGTAGCCTTGATCCCATCGTTATTCATGGCCGTCGTTATTCTCATGGAAAGCTTTGTTGCAATCTTTACAGAGGAAGAGCTGTAGGAGAACAGAGAGCAGAGCTGGTTTTTTTTTGTTGTTTGTTTGTTTGTTTTGTTTGTTTGTTTTGGTTGTTGGGTTTTTTTTTTTTTGGTTTCTTGGTTGGTTGGTTTTTTTTCATGATCACACAAATTCTCTTTTATTATTCAGTCAGGCTATTAAGCACTGAGAAATGGCTCAGCTCTGCCACAGCCAATGCTTTACAGACAAGTGCATTTAGGACTCTAGGTATTTTTAGTTTCTTGAAAGAAGATTGGGTTTGAAAAATCTTTCACAACATTGCAGCAAGGCAAGCAGACCTCATTTTAACAAATTACAGGTACCCACACACACTTGCTCAGAGCCCACCCTGTTGAGATGGTAAGTGCCCTCATTTGAGGGCCCCTCCTTTGATTTTGCCAGGAGCCTGCCCAATGCTCATGGAGAAGGTGCAAAAATGTTTGTGGACTCTTCTTCTCCAGGTACTTGCAGCTAACCTTCAGGAGAGGTACTGGGCACTGCCTATGAATGGCTTTGCTAGAGCAATCACTTCTTGCTTTGTGCTAGCCATAGGAAATTGAGATGGTCATGGTGACGCACTACTGAAGATGTGCTTTTGTCATTTTTACCCCTTCCAACTTTTTTTCATTACTTCTCTAGAAAGTAATTAGAGGAACTTTCCTTTCTGTCAGGCTGGAAGGATTGTTTCTAGTCATGTGATTTTTTATTTATTTATTTATTTATTTATTTTTTTACCAAGTCCTCAACGGATAACTTTCATGATGTAACTCAAATGTGTGCTTCTATTGATCAGACAACTTTCCATCCTGGAGTATTTGACAGGTTTTATGATGTATTGAACTTCATGATAGATACCTTTGCCTTGCTGCTTGATTGAGTCCTCTGCCTAGATGAGGAGACTTTTCCCCATCCAGCAGTCCAGTCTGTATTCAGTCCCTCAGTGCAAGTCAGATAAGGTGGGACTGTTTGTACGGTGCACAGTATTTGGGACAGAATGTGAAAAACTGATGGTTGATTGATCTCGGGATACTTGTCTCTGCTTTGGTAAGGTTATGTGCAAGAACTTTACAGTCAGTGGATAGTGCTTAGGGACCTACAGAGAAAAACTTGGTCAGGGGACCCCCTTGATCCCAGCAAATAGACCCTAGAGCTCCTAGTCAATTCAGACGGAGGAAAAAAAATCATTGCAGGAGGCCCTTGAAGCATCTATTTGTGACTGGGCCCAAGAGGTGTGAGTACTTGTAAAGGGTAATTGGCAGTGTGTCGGGGTGATAGTAGAGTAAGAATGAACCCTGATTGATTATGAGGCTTGTGAACATTAGCCAAATGCAGTCATCTGTGCAATTAATGCAATGATGCTGAGAACAGCAATATCTAGCACTTTATGGTAATCCTCTGGACAGAATTTTGAACTAAGAAGGAGTCATTTTGCTGCTATGGAAGTTATTTATGTTAAAGATTCATAATGATATTAGGACTTCAAAAACTAGAGCCACAAAATCATTAAACTGAAAAAGCTCCAAGCTATTCTCTATGACTTGTATTTGCATTTTATTCATAATAAATATAAATTGAGAAAATTCCATTTAAAAAATGTCAGAAGGAAAAATAATTACCTTGGAATCACGATTTGTGTTTATTAGGATTTCTGCTTCTTTTTGTGTTACGCATTTTGAAATATCAATGAAGTCACCTCCCTGCCCCCCTCTCCCCCTCCAGACCCTTTGGTAGTGTTGTCAAGAGGAGGGAAGACAAAAAAAAAACAAGTCACAGAAACATGTAATTTATTTAAGTCACCACATTCTTCCTTTCATCCGGATAGCTGTTGCATGGCTGGAATAGGTTGTAGCCTCCCAGCTTCTCTTTGCTGCAGGAAACTTTGTAATAGCACTTAAATAAATAAAGAAACTGGGCAGGAGATTATTGCTTTCATTGTGCTATTGTATATGTGTATTATGGAGCCGCCCCACAGACTGACACAAGCAGTTGAAAGCGGGACAAGACAAATGTTGTATATGACAGTGGGGTAGTATTGAGAGATGACCCCATATCTGGAGGGCCGGGAGTTATGGATCCATTGATCGCTGCTGCCCGCGTTTTGAAGCGTGGCTGTTGAATTTTGCCTGCTGGCTTCTGGCTGCTGGCCTGCCTGCCTGCCTGCCTGGGCAACCGCGCAGCTGAATGGAGCTGCAGGCAGCTTCGGCACTTTGTTCTCCTCCTGTAACAACTGACCACTGGCAGGAGCAGCCCCACGAAAAGCCAACGGGGACACGCTGCTGCTGAGCTTTGTTGCTCGTCTCGCTGCCTATGCTTCTGTTGAAGCAGCCTGAAGGGCTGAGAAGCTTTCAAATGGCCAAACCGATGGAGAAAAGAGTGCCTGGCCACAAAGAAAATATTCTAAATAAAAATGTGGATTTGGCATTTCCTCCAGGGAAAGAGGCACTGTGTAAAAAACTGGAGAATAAGACCATAAAAAAGATACCTAACAGTGACAGCTCAGCCTCTCTGAATACAAAAAGCCATTCTGCATATAGATGCATACATGTGCCCCAGACACGTGTGTGCTATAGAGAGCCACCTCGAGTGTCTAGCCTTGAGGACACTGGCAGAAGTTCCTGTACGCTTTGCTTGGAACATCTGTCTTCATAAGTGATAGGTGTAAAGATTTTATATCCTTTAGTCTTTTACCAGCCACTTCACCTCTAAGTTGGAAGGCCAGTATTTCCACATTAAAAACAAACAAATAAAAAAATGAATAAGCAGATAAGTAACTAATTAAATAAATAAATAGATGTTCCAAATATTTATGAGCAAAAAAAATTTAGGAAATGTTTAAGAGAGTTGTTGTCAGACTTCCTGGGTTTATGCAATCCCACTCTGTGCGTGCATGTCAGTGTGTGCATGCACATTTGCCCCAGCTTTTCCTGTAATGCTGGCACCCAGAGAACAGTCTGAAACAAAAGGATAGTGAGCCAGTGGGTGATATGTTCCTTGCACTCCCATTAAATGGATAAGAACTGGCTTTTTCCTTCGAAAGAAAGAAAGAAAAAAAAAATGGTTTGTGAATCCATGCAAGGAAGACTTTCAAAATACATTAATCAGAAGAAGAAATCTAGCTGCATGTCCAAGAGACAGCGTCAAGTTCTGGAAAGTTTGTAGGCATAAACCTCTGTTAAGCAAAAAGAGAGAGAGAGAGAGAATTGTCTGTTTGACTTTATATCAAAAAAGCTAGGCATGTGGCTGACTTTCTCAGGGGAAGCCACTTCTACCTCATCTCTTAAAATGCTGGTTATTAAACGTGTTCCTCACAGGATATATCTGTGCTGGCATCAGGTTCACTTGATTTCGATGGAGGAAATTTTACATTCGGAGGACAGTAGATGCTTTTGCTGGACTTTTCTAAACTAACATGAGTTTACAGATGAGTGATGCTGGTTAAACAGGTAAGTACGTGCTAAATGCAGGTTGTCACTAGACCCTGCACTTCATCCGGGGAATATTCTGCCTACACTCACACACAGGTAAATATGGTGTAAGGAAGTCTCTGTTGACGTAAGCTGAAAAAGTCCTCATATTAGCATGGAGTTTTGTTACTGCTGAGGAGGAAAAAACATCTTCTGGATTAAAAGACCAAATTAACGTACTGTTCCTCTGTTTGCATTAAATCCCTACATGAGGGGGAAACTTATGGCTTACTGTGAGCATTTCCCACCAAATTACTGCATTGGAAAGAAGCTGGGCTTTTGGATTTAGATTTCCTACCCCAGAACAAAATGAGATCTGGCAGGCTCCAGGCCTTGGTGCCTTCTGTGCCTCTGGCTGCTGTGCTCCCTTGGCTGCTGTGCCTGCAGAAGCCCTGGCTGGGTGCTGCCTACCCCTAATTTTCAGGGCTCTCTTGACCTCTTCCATTCCACCTTGGGTATTGGGAAGGGAAAAAAAACACTCCAAACAAAGACACCATATGTGAGGCAATGTAGTTAGCCACAGCATTGATTCCATGCAGGACTGGGAGATGAAATCGCCAAGAGAATAACCGCGTTACTGATGAATTTTCCTAGCTGCCCCCAGTCCCCCAGGCCCATCATCACCAAGTTTTAGAGAAACTCTGCAGCATTTTCTGTGGAGCCACCTGGAAAGGAGAAGTGTTGTGGAGGAGGGTGGGATGCGTGGACACTCTTTCCCCTTGGAGCTAGCAAACAGTGGTCTTCCCAACCAGGAGAAAGTTCAGTATTTGCAGTGGTAAAGGAAAGACGTGGATTTGCTGGTAAGAAATCAGAAGGTCTTTATTTTATATTAGAGAGCCCTACTTTCCAAGTCAATGTGCCCTCTCGTGGCATCTCTTTTTATGTATAAAAAGTAGATAAATAAAATTTGCCCTGATGTTGTTACCAAATTATGAAACTTTGCGTGCTTTCAGATCTCCAGGAAGAAGATGCTATCTAAATATCAAGTACTAGGTTTGTTTTATGCCAGGCTCATTCATTAATAATTGTAAGATGTCTTGAGATCCTTGGATCTAGAGTAGGATAAAATATGCTGTAATTTTATTGTTAATAATAAAACAATGATAATTTAGAGATAAAAGGAGATTGATAGATGTAATAGAGTTCTTGTCTAGGAAAAGACAACCAGCAGTTTCTCTTTCCATTGTCCCAAGTGTCTTTGTTTACTTTTCAGAGACAAATCACGATGTACTAATAATTTCATTTAACTCACTGATTTCCTTTATCTTATTTTTTTTTTTTTTCAAAGCATTTTACTATGGCTTTTGCAAAACAGCAGCAATCATGACTCACTCACCCTTCATACTCATTTCTTAACAAAGTTGTTCTAATATTCTTTCTCAACTTCTTTGTGCTCAGGAATTGTTGCATGGGGTAGAATTAGTGGAATTATTCTACTCGAGAGGGTTTTTTCTCCCTTGCCAGTGTGAGTACTCCTACCCCAAGGCAGCTGGTGAAGAGGAGGCACTTAACATCCATAAGGGTTGCTACTTTGGTCTCTTTTAAATCTGCTTGCTCTGCTAGTGTGAATGGTTCCTTGGAAGTCTGTGGGATTTCATGAGTAAGGTGAACAAGATTTTAGCTTTGCTGACTTCAGTAAGAGTTTTATCTGATTCAGGATTGAGGTATTAGTCCCAAAGGTGAATGATCAAAGCCAAAGTGATAGAGAATAAGTGAAAAAATGAATAGTCATCCTTTTTCCTCTCCAACCTGTCCTCATTGCTTTATTAAATTCTATCTCTGTACAAGTAATTCCAACAGCCTCTTTTCATGGTGCACTTTCAAGTAGCATAAAAGATTGTTTCTGGTAGTTTGCTGTAATGAAAACCACAGGATATTGTAGAGGACTTTTTATCTGTCCCAGGAGCCCTAACAGCAGGGTCAGAGAACATCCTTGCCTTAACAATCAGGCTGTGTATGATCGTGTTTGATTGTTAAGGGGAAAGCTGTAGGCTAGCTTTAGAGGATCGTGACTTCAGAGGCTATATTTTTACACAGGACCTTTTTCCTACCACTGATTTTATGCAATATTCGGGCACACGTAACGTCTGTTCCCATACACTTGAGGCACCAGTTTGCACATTTTAATCAGCGTTTCACTGACATCTGCAGGACCTGAGTTTCCTTCAGAGAGAGAGTTTCCTTCCTGTAGAGAGTTATGCTCAATGGGACTTGTTGGCAAATGAGGTTTTATAAAATAAGGGCTTTCCCATCCAGTCACTATGTGGCATTACTTTTAGTCCGGGGGCCTTAACCTGAGGAGGGTTTACACAAAGCTGGCTGTGCCGCCACAGTAAAACACGTGTCACTCCTTGAAAGTGAGGATTCATTTTTATGCTCTGCCTGCCAGAATCAGGCATCACCACCAGCACCACCACCAGCACCACCACCAGCATCCCCACCAGCATGCCCCATCCTCCTGGGGTCCCCAGGCTCTGGCTGCCCGAGAGCTGCCGTGCTGTGCCATGGGGGAAACCGTGCGGGTGCGGGTGCGCGGGTGCGGGTGTGAGCGGGTGTGTGCGGGTGTGCGTGCGGGTGCGAGTGCTTGCGGGTGCCGGCAGTGCCCCCCCGCCCCCGGGCCGCTTCCTCCGCAGCGCCGTGCTGCTGCAGGCGGCTGGTGGCTCAGTGCAGGCGGTGATTAGGCGACAAGAGAGCACCTTCCCTCCTGTTCTCCATCAATGCGCCTGGGCCACGGCTTTTGAGGGAGCCCGGCCCTGCCACTATCCAGCCATTATGACGGGCTGTATGGGGCTTTATCTGGAAAAAGCTCAGCCTTGCCCCAGGCTTCATCAATCATTTAGACCGGTTCAAATCCCCTTCATCGCGTTCCGCCTCATTAAACCTATCAAGGGGGGACTGAAGAGAGTTTGTATAGGTCCAGAATGCCGCTACACTCCTCCTCGCTATCGCAGATAGCGCGGATGAAATAAAGCCGAAGAAAAAGGCCAGGAATCGATTAAGAGGAATTTCCCTGCCCTGGCCGCTGCCCGGCGGCCCGAGGAGCGCTTCCACACCGCCGCTGCTCGTCCATGGGACCTGGGGGGAGCTGGCGGCACCCAGCAGTTCCAGAGGCACCCAACAGTGCCGGGGGCACCCAGCTGCCCCCCCAGCCGGGTTCTCCAGCCCCGAGGTGCCCCTGCCCAGCGAGAAAGGAGCTGGCACAGATTCGCGCATCAGCCGGTTCCCACCAGGTCCCTCGCCTGTGTTTCTAAACCAACCCGTTATTGTGTACCCTGGGAGAGAGGGATGCATCAGCTCCATTCCGGGGGCGGGGGTTGGTATTTATAGTTATATTCACCCTCGGAAAGGGCCTCGTTCCCCCGCCTCCCCTCGCTGCCGGCCGCGCAGGGCCGCCCCGTCGGGGCTGCGCTCCCGTCCCAGCCCCGGCGCCCGGTTGCACTTAAACCAAAGAGGGACGGCTGCATTATCGCCCATCCCTTCCGATATTAATAGTCATAAAACCCGCGGTGATTACCGAAGGGGAACGTGTTAAATGCCAGGAGCCTGGGCAGGGTTGGGTTTAAAATAAAAAGCGAGAGAGAGAGAGAAAGGCAACGCACTGAATCCGAGTCTGTATTTTAACTTTTTTAATAACGATTTTTCCTGTGCTGTAAGCTTGCACCGAATCCTGGAGGAATTGCTAAATCAGATTAAGGTTATATTTTGCAACAGACTGGATGGAGCAATAAAGGAGAAAGCGCGGAAATGGGACTTCACCCATCAATTAGATCTCTATTAGCAGCCAATGCTGGCTTCACCACAGGAAATGTCACGTCCCGGCAGAAGCAGAGCCTTTCACTTTCCCCTGAAATTAAACAATTCTTCATGCTCGCGGACCCGGGGCGAGCCGGCCCTTTGTTCGGCGGCCGCAGAGGGTGCGCGGCCCGCCAGCACCTGCCGCCTGCCTGCGCCGAGGAGCCGCGGCCGGGCCACCGCCTGCCCAGGTTGCCCCAACACCTGCGCTGCTCGCCCGCCTGCGCAGCGCCCAGGAAACCGCCGCCTTGCAAGGCTCGATTAATATGAAAGGGGGTTATCCCAGTCGCAATCAGGCCATTACCAACACAATGGGCGATATTTTCAATAGCAGGTCGGCTCATCTGCCTCCATAGATCATATCTGCCAAAGCCGCTCCCTCCTCCCCCCCCGGCGGCCCCCGGCTCCTTTGGGGTCCGCGGGACCGAAAACGGGTCCGGCCGGGTACCGCATCCCCCTCCTGCATCCCTACAGCGCAACGGGGCCGGAGCATCCCGCGGGGAGGGCACGGGGCAGCCCCGCACACGTCCCCGCCGCTCCGTGCCCCCTCCCGCTCTGGGGAAAGAAAAGAAAAAAAGGGAAAAAAAGCCCTTCGGCTTTGCCCATGAGCGAGAAAGGTGCGACAGGCAAGGAATGACCGAGCAGGGAAGTTGCAGGGGGGATAAAGGGAGCTCTGTTGCTCCGGTCCTTGTTGTTCTTGCTGCTGCTCCATTCAGGCACCGAATTCAAATGGATATTTTACAGCTCGGCCCAGCTGAACGGGGGCTCAATGCCTGAAAGCTGCCGAGCTGCCTCCGCGGACATGCTCTGGGCCTGATATTATAATTTTCATAATGCGCTTTTATGTAGCTCCAGCCTCCTCCGGTGAGGAGCCCGCAGAGCGGCTGAAAGGGGCTTTGAGAGACCGGGGAGCGGGGCTGAGCGAGCTGCGAGCCCCCCGCCGGCCTGAGTGGCACCGGTGCCCCACCGAGGGCATCTCCCTCCCTCCCTCCCTGCCTCCCTGTCTCCCTCCCTGCCTCCTTCCCTCCCTCCCTGGCTCTCCAGCTTCGCACCCCCAGCTCCATCCCCATCCCAGCCATAGCAGCCCCCTGCCCGCCTGGGGCCGGCCCCGCTTCCAGGCGGTGAGAAAGGCAAGGGCAAGGGGATCCCCGCTGCCAGGCAGGCTGTGGGGCCGGAGCAGGGCTGTCTCTGTTGGCAAAAGCCAGGTCGGCTGAAAAAAAAAAAAAATCTGCCACGGTATCTCTGTCATCCCGGGTAAGCCACCCGCTTTCTAGCAGGGTGCCCGGCTGAATCGTTAGGCGGCTGGTGCCAGCGGCTCGGGATGACATTCAGGAGCTGGTTATTGATTTCCCTTCGGGGCCAAGTCGCACGGCTCTGCCCCGAGCAGCAGGTGAGTGAGCCGCACTGGCCGTGTGAAAACATGCGAGGTTCCCCCACGGAGAGGTCCCTGCAGCCCCTGCACTGCCGGGGGGGGGGGGGGGGGGGGGGCCCCCTTTGGGGCGGGGGCGATGCCTGAAGAAAGAGCACCCGTCGAAGGAAGGGGCCAGAAATCTCTACAGTCAATCTTAGCTTCAAGTGTGCCCTTGAATATTTGACTAATAGAATAAAGGAAGAAAAAAATAATAATAAAGAAGAACCAACACGGGGCTTAGCTTGGCGGCACAGGGGCTTCAATCCTGGACACAGCCAGGGAGGATGCAGAGAAGAGATGCATTTTCCTTCTGGCAGCCACTTTTGATGCTTAGCGCGGGGCGGAGGAGCCGCTAAGGAACAAATCGCTATTTGGGTCACGCTAACTGCAACCTCAATACGAGTGATTTGTCCCCAGAACTGAGTAGCTGCTGCAGCGTGACTCCAGCTCGGCTCTTGCTGGAGTCGTGGCTGTGCCGTGCCCGGGGTTGCTCGGGGCTTCGCCTCCCAGCCCGGCCTCGGCAGGAGAGGCTCCGGACAGCCTCGGGGCCTCCCTCTGGCCTCGCACTCCAACGGTGTCACCGCTTGAGGAGAAGAAATTAAAAGAATGATGTTTAAAAATAAAAAATTAAAGTTGTCTCGTTCAGGTGGGGTTTCACCCAAAATGAGCCTACGGGAGGAGAGCTGCTCGCAGCCTCCGCATGCCGGGACTCGCTCTGGTTCGCACCCACGGGGCCACGAGTGGGTAGGGGGCTCGGGGAAGGCCACCGGCTGTCCCCAGAGCCAGGGGACATCTCCAGGCCGTGGCCAGCGGCTGCCCCTTGCAGCAGAGCAGGGGTGCTGCGGGTGGGTGCCCGGCGCACCTCGGCTGCTGCGGGCTCTGCCCGGGCACCCACGGCGCTCCTGCTGCAAAAGGCGATTAATGGCACAGGCGGCCTTTATCTGGGGAGCGGGAGGCAGCTGCACACCGCAGGTCATCATCCATTAGCGGGGAGTGCTTAGCACTTAGCTGAACGAGGAGAGAGGGGAGGAAAAGCCAAGCCTGATCTCCGTTCCTCCTCCCTCCGCCACCTCCCCGCTCCGGCTGCCCGGCCCCGGGGAGGTTTTGCAGCATTCCGCCCTCTGCCCCGGGGGAGGAGAGGCTCTGTGCCTCAGTTTCCCCTCCCTGAGCACCCAGCCCAGCTCCAAGGAGGTGATTTTCCGAAACACCTCCGGAGCCGTGCCCTGCCTTAGCGCTGCTGATGCTAAAAGCTCTTCTACAGCGTGGCTGGGGCACGGGGGTGAGATCCAGCGAGCCCCCACCGTGAGACCTGGAGGGCTTCTCCCCACCTAGATGAAAGGCCAGGTCTCCAAGTTCAAGCACACAGCGAGCTTTTCGGCTGAAGCTCGCCGGGCAGAGCGGTGAGCTACCTAACAGCTGCTGAAGCCTTGGGATAAGCAGAAATAACCTATTGATTTAGCCGCTAAAAGAAAGGGGAGGACGAGAAAAGGAAAGGAACCAACACAAAACAACTCTTTTCTGTACTCTGGAAGAAAAAAAAAAAAAAACACCTCTTCGTAGCTCAGTGGGGAAAAAGGTCAAGTTACTATTGACAAGTATGTAAAGACATCTTCTAACCATGGGAAAACATGTATAAATTGTTTCGACTCACTGCATTCAGAACCAATGGAAGTGAATTACAAAACTGCACTTCTTGCATTGTTGGACTGAAAGGATATCTATTTATCATCTTATAAGACAGCTCGAATGATCTTTATCTGCTTTGCCCACTTTCTGACCCAAATTCAGGGTTTTTATGGAAAATTGCAGTCAGTTTGATTGATGAAATCCAAAGATGTCTAAAATGGCACCAAAGATCTCCAACTGTGCAGACTCCAACCGAGGGCTTCAATGTTGGCATTGTTCCTACGAAAAAAGTTGAGAAAACGAGCAAAAGTTAGGGAATTTCTGTTAAAAAACTTCAAATTTCAATGAGGATCCCGAACCTATTATCCCTATTCATGGGGCGAACTGTGTGAACATAAAAGTATTTCCCACACATGGCAAAACAACAACAACAAAAAAATCCCTTGGTTTTTAGGCGTGCAATAAACCTTCTTTGTATGAAACGCTGAATAACCCTCTGCAGAAAATAAACCCAGCCGTTCCCGGTTAGAAACCCAGTAAGTTTAAATCGCGTGAAGGGGAAGGACACGAGAAGAAGTATTTATAGAGACTGGAGGATATATATATATGGATATATATTTATATAGATATATATATGGATATATATAAAATCTGCTCTGTGCATTCGAAATCAAAGAGTTCAATCAATTTAAAATCCGGAGATGCAATGGATGCTCTATTTTTATTTCTTTATTTTTTTTTTTTTTAACGCCGCTGCGCGCCAGAGGAGGACTGAATGCAAATTTGAAGGGATGCAGCAGGTCCTGGCGACAGGCTCCCCCGCAGCCCCTGGCAGGGGGCTGCAGCACACCGGTGCCTGCCCGAATTTGGGAGGCAAGGCTCTGCAATGCGGGCTGCGGGCTCCTGAGCCGGACGAGCCCGGAGCCGAGCGGCTGCGGAGCCCCGGCGCTGCCGGTGCCGGCTCTGGCTGCGAGCGGCTCCCTGACTCGTCCGGGGCCACCGTTATTGTGGGATATTGTCACCTGCCTAATTGTTCTAAATGGCCACCTCCTATTATTAATAATAGCTGGAACGTGGCTCCTAGACACGTTGCCGAGGCCGGGAAGCTGATGAATGAAACCCCTACCAGGGAAAATCTTGGTAGCTGTCTTCTGTCGCATTACCCAAGGGGGCCGACTATAAATCTTCCTTCATTTTAACCACGTTTACCCTCATACTCCTCCAGGCTAGGGATGCTGTGTTAAGATTGCACTGATGTGCCAATGCTTTGGACCAGCTGCTCCTAAATACAGACAAGTCCTTGTCAATTAAGCCATTGAGGAGCAGGGCCTGGGAGCTCTGGGGCATTTTAGCAGGCAGCAGTGTGCAGCCCCAACAATTAGCATCCATTTTGAAGGGACCTCCAGGGCACAACCGCGCAGGCAGGGAAGAATCGAAACACCAGGCGGCTGCAATTCTGAAAACCGGTCACATCATGATGCTGAACAGAGCGGCCGAGGCGGAGCGGGCGGGCCGGCGGGGGAAGGAAGGATGCTGCCCCGCTCCCCCAGCCCAGCCGCGGGGCCGAGGCTCGGAGCGCGGAGGCAGAGGAGATAAAGGGCCACATTCATGCGGCGGTGTGAGCCCGGGTTTCCTTGGGCTTTGTGCCTCGGTGTCACCTCAAGCAGCTGGTGGCACGCAGTGCTCCCGGGATGCTGGCCTTTGGCCCAGGCGGAGCCGGACAAGGCAGCCCGCTCCAAGGAGAAGAGCTGCGATGTCTCAGGTCAGGGAGGCCACGGCAGCAGCGGGACGGGCAGAGCACCCGGAGTTCAGGCGAACAAAACCCCGAGGGGATCGGGGAGCCCCGGGGGATCATTAGCGGAGGTGTTTGCCCAAGTCATTAGGGAGCCGGTAGCTAGGGGGGGAAAAAAAGGCTCGGGACACAAGGCACCTCCCCAGCGCGGCCGGGCTGGACATCACAGCGCAAGACTATGTGACCCCTCCAAGTTCAACAGCAGAGCAAACAGCACATGCCGTTAGGGACGGCAGGCAACCGGGAGGGAACAAAGAGGGGAGGGCACCGGCAAAAATGTTCCGGAATTAAATATGGAAAAGTATGGGGACGAGGGCAGGGGGTCAATGAAAGTCAACAAGAGAGCGGGCGCAATGACAGCAAGAATTTAATATCAAAAATACATAAATCTGCGCGGGAGGCAGCCCCAGAATAGGCAGAAAGGAAGGCAGCGCCGGAGTCAACATTCACTTGGTAATAGGGCCAGGATGGATAGGGCCGGCCGTCTTGTGAACGTTTAACACAAAAGTTAGCGGCGGATAAAGGGCGGCTGCGGGTCCGCCAGGGATTTCCATATGTCACGCTAAATGGATCACAGCTCTGCTGGGGAGCTCCCTCTCCTCTCCCCCACCCCGTTACCTTCCCGCCCGCTTATTTTTGCGCTTCCCGCCCCGCAAACCCTCACAGGTGCCCAAAACAAAAATCCAGATTGGCCCCCGCGTGGAGGTGCCCCCCGGTGTGGTCTTAAGCTGGGAAATTAAGGAAATCTTAAAGAAAACAGGGATAACCTACGAATAACACCACGGGGTCCAGGGACCCCGGGCCCGCGGCTTTGGGCGGAGCGGGCTCCCTCGAATACTTATGGACCTAGATTTCCCCATATTCGACCCCAAAAGCAGAGGGATGAGGAAGGAGATCGTCCTTGGGCTCCAGGCCGCTAGGACGTGCGCATCCGTCGGCGTTGCAGCTCAGCCGGCGTCGCGAGGGGCTGCAGGCTGTCGCGACATGGAATTTCACTCCCGTCACTTTCTACCGTGGGCGGAAGAAAGAAAAAAAACCAACAACAACAACAAAAAAAAAAAAAAAAAAAAAACACACACAAAAAACGACCGGGTCCTGCTGCCGCCCCCGCGGGGACAGGGACAGGGACAGGGACAGGGACAGGGACAGGGACAGGGACAGGGACAGGGGCGGCGCGGGGGAGTGCGCGGACCGGGGGTGGGGGGCGGCTAAAAAAAGGGGGGAAAAAAGATATAAAAAAAGGAAAAAAAGGAAAAGCCGAAATCCCGCGCCCCTGATCAATACGGCAGTGTTTCCGCGCTAGTTCAGGAGGTCACGCGGGCGTAGACACAGCATGGAGAGTTATTTATGTCAAGTCGGGTTATTGTAAACGAAATCCAGCAAATTGCACATAAGCTCCTCGGGGCCGCCAGTGGGCTCGTGGGCAGAGGTCAGTGTCAGTCAGTCTGTCCATCCCTCTGGAGACAGTAATTGTCCGGGGGCTGACACCGCGTCGGGGGCGATAGGCGGCTCCATCCATCTCCATCCACTTAGCCCCGGCGCCGGGGCCGGGCCGGCCCGTACGGAGCGGAGCGCGGCTGGCAGGACGAGCCCCGGGCATCCCACGGCTCCCACGGGCCGTGCCGAGCCGTGCCGAGCCGTGCCGGGCTGGGCTGTGCCGTGCCGTGCCCCGCTAGCCTCCAGGATCCGGCTCTATCGCTCCCCCATAATCCCCTTTATTAATAGGGAAATTCTTCCTTTCTGACAATTTAATAGTCCAAAGTAATCATCTGCGTGACATTGCCCATCCGTCTTCTCAAAAAGAGAAAACAAAGGGGACGGTTTTTTTCTCCGGGCCTCTCCAGATCCTTTTCTATTTTGAGAAGGGCTCCCCACAATGGGGTCCTTATGAACCATAATGGTTATGTTTATGAAGCCAGCGATACCAGTGTATGAAGACAATTTTATGCCTAATTAGCAAATGATGTAAGCAAGGAGGAGACAAAGAGGGCTTGTTTCCCGTGCCTGGGTCCCCGGCCATCACTCCTGGGCGAATATATCGCCTCTTCTGTGCCTTACGTCCACTATTTTTATAACATCGCGTCCATTAGCCCCTCCGACTGTTTGTGATATCGCGGACAGTTAGTAAAACAGCTCAATTTAGCGGCGGATTAAAGCAATTTTGAAACATGCTCCGAAGGGAATGGCACGGGAGGCGACGAGCAGCCCTCCCCGCTGCCATCCGAGGGGACCTCACCTCTGGGAAGACTCCAATAACTGCAGCCCCAGCCCCACTCGATTAAGGGATAATTTTTAATATATATGCAATAAATGTTCACTTTGTTAGATTGAATGACAGACAATAATATCGGCAAATCTTCATATCCATCCATTACCGGCAAATGAGCCGCACAAAGAACATATTTGCTTTTGATTAATTTATTTGCAGGCTCTGCTTGATAAAGCAATAACTATTTGGTTAAACTTGACATTCGGTCTTCGGGGGGTTATCAGACCAATTCCCTCTCGTTCGCGGCTGATAATAAAGCTGTTTAAACGGGATTAATTATTAATTGGTTGCAATTAATTTCCCCTCTTCTCCGCGCTGACAAACAATGCGGATCACCCGCTCCCAAACAAAAGGCTGCCCTAAGAGCATCCTCACCCCATCCCATCGCTCCCTGCTTGTCCCTGGCCCTCTCTGCCCCCCGGCTTTCCTCCTCCAAGTCCCCAAATTGCTGCGCTGGGGGTCAGGGACTGCCCGGCTCCCTGTGCCGAGGGATGGGGAGTGCGGAGCGTGTTATATCTTCATCAAACGGCGAAACCCCTCCCTTCGCTAATAATCTGTCACCGCTTCCCAGAACACACACTGAGACCAAAGGGAAGCCCCTGCCCTGCAGCCTGCCCCTTCCCTCCCCGGTCAGGAAGGGCTTTATCCGGGCAGGGGGCAAGCGGGACGGGGCAGAAACCTTTCCCCTTGCCCGAAGTGCCCCGCTAGCTCCGGAAGCCCAAAGTAGCCCAAGGTAGCCCCGTGCCGGCCGCGGGGCCGAGGCAGCCGGGGCAGGACGAGCCGAAAACGCCGCCGAAAAGTCTCGGCTTCCTGGGCAGGGGTTTTACCGCTGGTAGATAGGAAGCACGGAGGAGGGAAGCCGGCCCTTCTCCCCGGGCAAACGGAGGAGTCGGGTTCCATCCTCCTCCTCCACGAACAGACCTAGCTCTTTCCACTCGTGTTTCCCTAGGACGCACTCATTTCCCTTCTCTTTGCTGGGAGTTACATTTCCAGCAGGCGCATCCTCTCCCAGCGATGCCCTCTGCTTTGAAACGTTAAAATAAAACCCCGAAACAAGTCGCTTTAAAGCCGGGAGATGCCCGTGCCCCGCAGCTCCGAGCCCCGGAGCACAACCTCTGACGGCAGCCCCGGAGAGATGCCTGCCGCTCTTCACCTAGAAAAAGGGTCGTTCCGGATTATCCTACTGTTAGAGGGATAGGCATTGCTCCGGCCGGGGAGAGTTTAAAGCGTAAAAACCGCTGCAGTGAAAAGACATTAGTCTAATGGGGTTTGTCGTGTAGAAGCTGTTGATATTATGTTGTCATTCATCTCATTTAAAGTCCGAAGAAACGCATTCATGAGATTGTTTCTTTATTTTTTTGCCCCTTTCTCCCCCTTTCTCGCTGTTTTAAAAACATCGCTTTCTTTGGCTGTTTGCTTTAGGGGCTTTTCATCTGCGTGTTTCAGATAAGAAAAGAAATCAGATTCTTTTATTTTTCGATTGGATCCGAATTCCTTTTGATGTCCCCATTTAGTGCCTTTGACTTCTCCCGTGAATGGCAGCCTTTTGTTGCCGTCCCACATGCCCTTTAAGAAATTCTCCCTTAAACGCCTGGTACCCGCTGATGGATCCGTTTTCAAATGGACCAGAAGGAAAATGCGCGGCGAGAGAGGCCCGTTTCCTTAGTAATTGCTCGCGTTTGGGTGAAAATGCAGATATTTTTGTCTGATGGGGGGGTATGGGGAGCGAGGAACATCAGCGGGGGTTTAAAACAAAGATTGTCAGCTGCGAGCTCGCTGCACAAGGCGAGGGGCTGTGCCCGCTCTCCAAGCGGGGTGGCCTCGGCGGGGAGCCCCGATCCCCGATCCCCCATTCCCGATCCCCGATTCCCGATCCCGGAGCGGTCCTGGTCCAGCTGAGCCCCCAAAACCACCCCAAGGAGCTTCGAGCATCCTCCGCTCGGCTCGGGCTGGGGGGTCCCGCACGCGTGTGCGCCCGTGTGTATACGCGAGTGCCCCTACAGCCGCACATCGGGAGGAGGACGGGGGGAAGGCTGCGAGGCCGTACGTTTAAATATTGCCGGCACCAAAATCCCTGCCTCCCAAATTGCGCGGCGGGAGCCTCGGGCTGCGAACGCCGAAAGTCACGGACGTTCCCGAGTTTTTAGTTATTTTTTCCCCCAATCTTAAATAAGGAAACTTTTCCCTATTGTGCCTCTCGGTGCATTAAATATCTGGGACGTGCTCGGGAAGTCGTTTGCATCAAGCGGCTCCGGGGTCTGCGGAGCAGGAGCAGCGCCGTGCCCAAGCCGCAGCCCGCTTCCCTTCCAGGCGCACTCACGGTTGCTCCTATATCGCGGCAAAACCGTTTCCTAACCATTTTCCTTTTCTCCCCTTTCTCGTATAAACTCTCCTCCGCTACACCGTGACACCTCGGGACGCTGAAGAACAATGAAATGCCAGCAGAAATAGCAAAAGGGCCGATACGCGCCTCAGCGCTCTTTACATCCCCTCGGCAGAGCGCGATATTTCGGGGATGTGTCGGGAAAAGGCTGGGGTGAGCCCTAGCAGTGGACCCGATGAGCCGGCACGGGAGGCTGGGGCTCCCGGCAGGTAGCTAAAACCTCAGCCCTCTGCTCCTGCTTCTCTCTTTTTTTTTTTTTTATTTTTTTTTTATTTTTTTTATTTTTTGGCCAGGCACTGCAGCGGCCGACCTGGAAGCATCGCTTCTCCCGTGGGGAGCTCTCCAGGACAGATGCCCTCTCCTCCCCAAGCAGCAGGAGCTAAGCCCGGTCCTCCGAGTCATTTATTCTCCAAGGGGAAAAAAAAGCTCGCACTGCGGCAGGAGGAGAGGGGAAAAAAAAAATCAAGCGAGATTTTTCTCTAGAATACAAATGTGGGAGAAAAGATTGCGCAGATTTGGAAACAAATCCGTAGCCAGAGATAACATTTCGATCCTGCAAAGACAACGGCAATAAGAGCGGAGCGAAAGGTGCCTTACTTACGTTTTAGGCGAGCGCCTTCCCTTCCGCACTGCCCTGCCTCCTGTGCTGTAGATTATTTTATACATTTCTCCCAGATACACTTATAAACAAGTGGAAATTTTGCATCCTACCCGCACCATTTTATACATGATGAGCCATCAGTAATAGGATTATTAAACAAAAACCGTCTGAGGCGCTGGCGTTAACCTTTTTTAAAATGGCTAATTAGGTTTTGCACAGAAAAATTAGATTTAACATTGCTTACATTGCCTACATTTTCAGTTGATGCTACAATAATTTGGGGGGTAGGACGGGTAAAACAATTCGAAGACATAATAAAAAATTAACTATTTTAACATATATTATAGGTTCCCTACACTAGGATAAGGCAAGGAATATTTTCATGATCAAATATTATATACATAAAACTAATTATCTCTCGCTGCTGCCTCCATCAATTACGCGGAGCACAGAGAGGCGCAACGTGCCCTCTCGTGGCTGACTGCCGCAACGCGCCGGGTTCGCCTGCCCCGCCGTGTCTCTGCACTCCCAGCCTGCGGAAAGGTGGCTTTTACCTGCCTGTTGTGTGATCCGGGCTGTTCTCCAGCGAAAGAGTTACGGCAGGTGGTGGGGATTGCCTGTGAAAGCACCAAATTCTAGAGAAAGACCTGTTTCCTTCCTTCCTTCCTTCCTTCCTTCCTTCCTTCCTTCCTTCCTTC